>NTHP01000521.1:194076-204712 GCA_003416845.1 Oplegnathus fasciatus
CTATATTCTTATTGTTGCACTGTATATTGCAGTTTGTGTGGTTATACCTAGTAATAAATAAATCCATCTATCTATACAGTATCTCTCTCTCTCTCTCTCTACATATGCATAGCATGTGAGTAGCTTTATTTGACTCTTTATAAATATGAACCAGTGGTCCATATGTTTCTTGTGGTTGGACCAGTTGCTCAGTGCTCGGTAGCATGGTCCTTGTGGCTCCGGACCAGTTGCTCAGTGCTGCATAGCGTGGTCCTTGTGGTCCGGACCAGTTCTTCAGTGGTCGGTGACGTGGTCCTTGTGGTCTGTAGCGTGGTCCTTGTGGTCTGGACCAGCTGTTCAGTGGTCTGTCCCGTCACTTTTGATTGGTGTTAATGCATTGTTTTTGTTGACAGACAAATTAACACCACACATTATAATTTTTCTATGAATTAAAACATAAAGCAGCTATAAGAAATGAAAACATGGATTAAGCTATTGTGAGGCACTACAAGGAAAGAAACGACAGTTCTGCTGCTTCCCTTAAATTCATAGATATTGAGAGAGTCACTCCTAACCCTAGGGGTGGCAATATCATAAATCAGTTATTGAAAAAGGGAAGCATATTGGATATATACTCTCAGCTCCTTGGAGCCACATGGGTTGAATGAAGAATTAGACTTGAGTCCATTTTTGTAACATGTGCATGTATGTTTAACCTACATGGTTTCTCTGTGCTTACAGGTGACCTTGTATGTAGGTAAAGTTGAGCCACTAAAAAACCCCTATGCCAACTGGCATAACCCCTTTCCCTTATTTAGACTAGTGCATTTTATATGGAGCCAATTTCCTGCCAAAACTTAACAAACAAACAAAATGCCCTACGATTCACTAACAAACAGTGTGGTTTGCAAATACAAAACACCATTAACAAACTAATGCATTTTGTTTTGCAAATACAAAACATACCTATCAAAGAAATACACAACATATTTCTAATACATCATGCTTCAGAAACAAATACAGCAAGTTTTACAAGTACAAAAAAATATATCCTACAAAGACAAAAAAATATCACGAGACTTTTGGCGCAAACTTTCCGCCGTGATTGTGCTGAAGATTTTCTCACAAATGTCCTGAGAAATTCACCCTCCACAACAGCAGATGACGCTATTGAGTCAATTTAAACGCACCGGAAGGTTGAGCCAGACTATACTGATAGGCAATCCGATTGCCAGGTTATGGGGTGATTTATAAGACTGTGGACATTTTATTTAAAATATTTAAACATTAAAAAATCTATTTAATAGCAATGTCTCCTCTATTCAAACAATGGCTCCTTTTTAAAAGTCTGTGTGTCTGTGCTTGGTGCGACAATATCACCGCATCATGTTCTGTTTAACATTATTATCTTATCTTTAATATCACAATCCAAATGAGATCCATAACGTTAACTACTCTTATGGCGCGCAGAGCAAAGTTTTGGTGAGCAGACAGCTGGAGAGCAGAGATGCGGGGTGTCAGATCCATAGAAAAGAGACGGCAAACTGGTTTATAATGAAGGATTTAAAATTCACTCGTCACTCGTGCTGATTAACGGGGCTCAGTGGGCGGACATGCCGCTCCACCAGAAACATCTCTAAATGCACAGCAGATTCTAGAGATTATTTTATAACATCTTAGTTCTTATAGTAAGTTAGCTATCTTAGTCTCGGGTTGCTAGTCAGAACGCCTTTATTCTCTTGTCCACAGTGGCCGTTCAGTCTGCTCTGTTCTTCTTTGCTGTGCTCTACCTCCCAGCATGTTTAAATTGACTCAATAGCGCCATCTGTTGTTGTGGAGGGCAAATTACTCAGGACATTTGTGAGAAAATCTTCAGCACAATCACGGCGGAAAGTTTGCGCCAAAAGTCTCGTGATATTTTTTTGTCTTTGTAGGATATATTTTTTTGTACTTGTAAAACTTGCTGTATTTGTTTCTGAAGCATGATGTATTAGAAATATGTTGTGTATTTCTTTGATAGGTATGTTTTGTATTTGCAAAACAAAATGCATTAGTTTGTTAATGGTGTTTTGTATTTGCAAACCACACTGTTTGTTAGTGAATCGTAGGGCATTTTGTTTGTTTGTTAAGTTTTGGCAGGAAATTGGCTCCATATAAAATGCACTAGTCTAAATAAGGGAAAGGGGTTATGCCAGTTGGCATAGGGGTTTTTTAGTGGCTCAACTTTACCTACATACAAGGTCACCTGTAAGCACAGAGAAACCATGTAGGTTAAACATACATGCACATGTTACAAAAATGGACTCAAGTCTAATTCTTCATTCAACCCATGTGGCTCCAAGGAGCTGAGAGTATATATCCAATATGCTTCCCTTTTTCAATAACTGATTTATGATATTGCCACCCCTAGGGTTAGGAGTGACTCTCTCAATATCTATGAATTTAAGGGAAGCAGCAGAACTGTCGTTTCTTTCCTTGTAGTGCCTCACAATAGCTTAATCCATGTTTTCATTTCTTATAGCTGCTTTATGTTTTAATTCATAGAAAAATTATAATGTGTGGTGTTAATTTGTCTGTCAACAAAAACAATGCATTAACACCAATCAAAAGTGACGGGACAGACCACTGAACAGCTGGTCCAGACCACAAGGACCACGCTACAGACCACAAGGACCACGTCACCGACCACTGAAGAACTGGTCCGGACCACAAGGACCACGCTATGCAGCACTGAGCAACTGGTCCGGAGCCACAAGGACCATGCTACCGAGCACTGAGCAACTGGTCCAACCACAAGAAACATATGGACCACTGGTTCATATTTATAAAGAGTCAAATAAAGCTACTCACATGCTATGCATATGTAGAGAGAGAGAGAGAGAGATACTGTATAGATAGATGGATTTATTTATTACTAGGTATAACCACACAAACTGCAATATACAGTGCAACAATAAGAATATAGGCATAATTGATAATAGAGTATATTTAATAGATAAAGGACTACGATCTCTACATTTATTTGGCTAACAGCGTTGCCAACACGGCCAGAGAAGGGAGAAGGTGGATTAGGACAACAAAAAGCACTCCACAGATCACTCAGTAACTGGTCTGGACCACTAGCTTCAGTGCCCCTGGTGGTAGTGACCAGTGGTCCGTGTTAGCGACCATGGTCAGTGGACAGACCACTGAATTGGCTACAACCCCCTCTCAAGATTACTGAAGGTAGGAAATTAATTCGTCCTATAGGCTACGAGTTCATGATCAGCCAGGGTTGTGATGTGTTTTAAATCAATAGAAAATAATAATTAGTATTGAAATGATTTAAATAAACAATATTGACATACCACAGTACAGCAAATGTATGTAAAATCCAAAACTCAAATCAATAGAATTGGTACATTTAATGTACATAACCGTATCACATTATACACATTATTTTGTACAGCATACAAAACTCTCATCATACAAAAGCTTCAATAACTAATTTTCTAAGTTTTTAATTACTACTGCCTTTAACAGGGTTTCTGTGGGTCCTTAAAAAGTCTAAAATCCAATCATCTGAATTTTAGGCCTTAAAATGTCTTAAATACGATTTTGACAGGTCTTAAAAATTGATTGGATTATGAAGTTAACGTTAAAATTGTTTCTGTCAACGTTACTTTCATCTAATATGGGTAAGTGCAAGTTCAGCGAGATCTGGCTTGAGAACAGCACATTTAGGGCATGGTTGAAGCCTGTTGAAAATAACAAATTTGAAGCCCGCTTCACCCTGTTGCAAGAAAATGCTCACATTAGGAACTTTGGGTATGAAGGCATTAGAGTTGCGTGGGAAGTCAGAAAAACATAAAGCTGCTGTAAAAAGCCACCACCCAATATTGTTCTGTATTCACATGGGGAGCATCACCAAAGTCCGGGCCTAGCGAGACCCACTCTGTACTAACAACGTTGACTCTCGTGAAATAAGTCTTAAATTGCATTCATATTGGTCTTAAAAAGGTCTTAAAAAGGCTTAAATTTAACTTGTTGAAAACTGCAAAAACTCTGCTTTAATCATTATTTTGGAGAACAGAATTTTGTAAAATTGCCACCACTGATCATTTTTACAGTGATGTACTACAATGTAACGGATTACAGTAATCACATTTCTTTTCCCAGTAGTAATGTGTCAAACAGTAACGTGTTACACTTCGATTTTCATACACCAGTTCTGAGTGCTGAGTACATAAATACATACAGTAAATACATAGAATTTCAACATAATTAATGCTATGACAGTGAGTGAAAACTTTAAAAAACTTAAAAAACTTAAAAAAAAAATTACTCAATTTCCCCCTTGAGGTGGTCAGGTGGTCCACCTGGCAATACATTTGTGAAACAAATTACTGCAACACAATACCGAAGCAACAATGTAACATAAGGTAACGAATGTAAACAGTAGCACATGGCACAGCAATAGCACTACCTATTGTTATGTGGGTCTTTCCATACCAACTCACCTAGGACCTCCCAGTTCATGTCATGGATTTTCTGCAAAAAAATTCATGTGAAAACTTCTATTAAATTCATGGGACCTTGCAAAATCCTACAGCTCTACTCCAAATACTTTTTTAGTTATGAATTTTTGAAGTTTGGCCTTTTCATCATTTTTGCCATTCTTTGTATGTGCATTCAACTGCTTATTTTTCACTGGATTGGGTTGAAATTTGTACTCAACATCCAAGAAACCCTAAGGACAATTTGCAACATGCATTCATGAAAATAGTTGTTGCTGAATAAAAATTGTTTTTTTTTACCCAAGCAAAGAATCTCCACTAGTGTTCACTTTCTTGAAACCAAATTTCAATTTTGTGTAGTATTGATATACATAGTTCTATCACATCTAGAAGTTATTTGGTCCTGCATAAAAAATGAGTGCCACAGATCTTGCTAAATATAGCTTCAGAGCTGAAAAACCACACATGTGGACATCAGACGTTTTGCCGGTGACTTTACTCATTACGTTTTTTGATATACCTAAATATAATGATAAATTCATCATTAGTGAAGATTAAGCAATTTAGAATAGAATATAGAATAGAATATGCAATGCAAACTAGTTTGGTTCCAGCTCAAATATATAATTCAGTGAATGTCTCACACTTTTTTATTTATTAGTTTTTTACAGATGGTTGAGGGTGGAAGGTGTGGGACTACTACTACGACTTTTTTTAAATTTATAGTTATTTATAATTATTAGATTCCCAGGGAAGTTTACTGTTTCAATGCACTGATGTCATTTTGGAAAATAAAGTTTATTGTTACACTGTGAAATATCCTGCCTCCATTACAGATCTTTGTCACAAGTGTTTGATAACCACATTTGAGGGATCACTGCAAAAAATGTGTGTTTACGTATATTCTGTTGGCAGATATATATCGATATCAGAATTTTTTACTCCCTAATATTGGTATTGGCATCTGCTCCAAAAATCCAGTATTGGTCGGGCTCGGAAGATGCTGCTGCATATTTTAAAACATCCCAGTTTTTCGCCATGGCATGGCTAGTGGCTAGTGGCATGGCTCTAGGAATGGCAATGTTAGTGTGTCAGTCAGCACAGGTGCATGTGGGTGTGACCAGCACTTTCTTGCAGTTTTGGTGACCACAGGCTTTGGCGCAAACCAGGTGCAGCCAAGCGCAGCTCGGTGCAATGTAAGGAGAGGCTGAATACATTATTAGCAGGAGGAATACAGAATCAGCAGGGGGAGCAGTGATTCAGTAATGACCAATCGATTACATCACATCCCCTTGAAAAGCAGAATCGGGGGAGAGAGGTCCCAGAGGGCAAGAAAAAGGAAAAACAAGCAGCTGAAGTATTGTACCAAAATACAAATACACAAACTCCCAAATATTAATATATGCCACCCTGAGTATGCTGTCAATGGTAGAATGAACAGATAGTTGATGTATAATTGGTGCAGCAGCTGCAGGCATACCAGCGCTGCTGGTTAAGTTGTGCAAATTAATATAAGGTAATTAAGCTTTAGCGATGTCCCGATCAAATTATTTTTGCCCCGATCCTGATCCGAGTCCTTTAATGTTGGGTATCTGTCTACACTGAGTCTGATCCAATAATTTTATTTACATTTATTATATTTACTTAAATATTGATTCCACCAATATGGCTCCGCAGATGGCTGCCTTGATGTGTTGGTGCACGATATTTTGTCTGATGTTTTGTTTGTTAATTCAGTTTTCTGCTGTGGTACCTGGACCTCTTTCACCAGGGAAGAACTCATGAACATCAGGGAAGCAACACCAGCGGATTTATTTACCACTTTTCTCTTGTCAACAGTGGAATTATTGGACATTCTGGACAAAGGTCCCCTCACCCTTGTACATGCAGTGAAAGGCTGGAGGAGAGGAAAATGTGCCGATGCGCTTGTGCACCTAAGCCGGCGCAGACTTTGCCTATTTCCAACATGCATTCACTGTGTAACACACTGGATGAACTTCAGCTACTGGTGGGGAAAAACCTTTCTTCATCTCCCGTTTTATGCTTCACGGAGACGTGGCTGTGTGGATTGATACCGGACTCTCCACTGCAGCTGGCAGGCTTCCAACTCTTCAGAGCAGATCGCGACACACAACTTTCCGGCAAAACGATAGGTGGAGCTATCTGTTTTCACTTTAACAGTGGCTGGTGTAACGACGTGACAGTGATTCAACAATACTGTTCTCCTGATATGGAATATTTTTTCATAAACTGCAAACCCTTTTACTCCCCCTTTTGCTTCATTAATTCTGGTTGGTGTTTACATTTCACCGCAGGCCAACGTGCAAGAGGCACAGCGGACAAACCCGGAGTCTTAAGTTATTGTCCTCTGTGACTTATACAAACGAAACCTCAGCCATGAACTCCCCAAATACAGTTTATTAAATGCCCAACCAGAGAATATTTTGGATCACTGTTACACTACAGTAAGCAGTGCCTATCACGCAGTCCCCCAAGCTGCGCTGGGACACTCTGACCATGTCATGGTCCACCTGATTCCTACCTACAGGCAGAAATGAAAGCTCTGCAAACTTGTTGTGAGGACATCAAAACAGTGGACAACTGAAGCCATGGAGGCTCTTGGGGGCACTTGGACTGTACCGACTGGAATGTTTTCAGGACTGCTACCAACAGTCTGGATGAGTTCACAGAGGTTGTGACGTCATACATCAGGTTCCGTGAGGACTACCGTGTACCATCACGCATCAGGGTGAGTTATAACAATGACAAACACTGGTTCACAGCTAAACTCAGACAGTAAGCCTCAAGTTGGAAAAGGAAAAAGCGTTCAGCGTTTCAATGACTACAGACCTGTCGCCCTGTGTTAATGAAGTCCTTTGAGCGCCTTGTGCTGTCACACCTTAAAGCCATCACAGACCCACTCCTGGACCCCTTGCAGTTCGCCAACTGGTCTGTAGACGACGTAGGAAACATGACCCTCCACTTCATCCTCCGGCACCTGGACTCCTCAGGAACCTCTGCCAGGATCCTGTTTGTGGACTGCAGCTCTGCTTTTACTGCAATCATCCCAGCTGTGCTACAGGACAAGCTTTCCCAGCTGAACGTGCCTGACTCCACCTGCAGGTGGATCACAGACTTCCTGTCTGACAGGAGGCAGCATGTGAAGCTGATTCTCTGACTCTCAGACCATCAGCACTGGTTCCCCTCAAGGATGCAGTCTTTTTCCTCTACTCTTCTCCCTGTACACTAACAGTTGCACCTCCAGTCATCAGTCCGTCAAGCCGGGAGGTTGACCATCTTGTGACCTGGTGCAGTCAGAACAACCTGGAGCTCAACGTTCTAAAGACAGTGGAGATGGTTGTGGACTACAGGAGGAACCCAGGCCCACCTGCCCCCATCACCCCGTGTGACTCCCCAGTTGACACTGTGGAGTCCTTCCGCTTCCTGGGGACCATCATCACCCAGGACCTCACCCTGAACATCAGCTCTGTCACCAAGAAAGCACAGCAGAGGATGCACTTCCTGTGCCAGCTGAAGAAATTCAACCTGGCTAAGACAATGATGGTGCACTTCTACACTGCCATCACTGAGTCCATCCTCACCTCCTCCATCATGATCATATCATTCGCTCTGCAGAGAAGGTGATTGGCTGCAATGTACCATCTTTCCATGACCTGTATGCCTCCAGGACCCTGAAGGTAAGATTGTGGCCGACCCCTCCCACCCCAGACACAAGCTGTTTGAGTCACTCCACTCTGGCAGGAGGCTGCGGTCCATCAGGACCAAAACCTCACACAAAAACCCCCACAAGAACAGTTTCTTCCCATTTGCAGCTGGCCTCATCAACAAGGCCAGGGACCCCCACTGACACTGACTGTACTCCGTCCTCACCCTCTACATGTTACATTAACGTAAAGTCTACACACCTGACTCAATGCGTTACATTAACACACATCTCTGGACTGTATCTTGCACATTGCAATATTCTTTAAACTTAAATACTGTGAACTTTTGCAATCCATAGCAAATACTTGTACACATTCCTGCACAACTGTACAGTTCTCTCATCACATTTAAATAACATAGTGTACATACTGTCTCTATCTTTATTTTTACAATATTTTTTGATATTCTTATTGTGTATTTTACATTTAATTTATGCTTCTGTCCAGCAGTACTTGCTTTCATCTGTCTTATATTTTATGTGTTTATTGTTATGCACCAACTTACCAAACCAAATTCCTTGTATGTGAAAACCTACTTGGCAATAAACCTGATTCTGATTCTGATTCTGATATGCAACATAATCTGCAAAATCTGCAAAATAACCAGTACCTATAGCTTTCAGACTAAAAAGTACAATATTTGTGCTATGGTGGAGTAGAAGTAGAGTAACATAAAAAGGAAATACTCCAGTACCTCAAAATATGTACGTAAACACAGCACTTGAAAAAATGTACTTTTACATTCCATCACTAGAGAGAAGACTCCTCTTTGCCTAGCATTAGCAATGAAATCCACCATGGCCACCCCAAAAGGCCTCAGTATGCTTCAAGCCACAATCTGACAATCTTGCCCACTGCACACAGCGCTGTGGCAGGTGAGTTGCAAAGTGTGTGCAGGTATCACTGATCATTTGTACGATCATTGTGTCGAAACTACTAACACAGGCAAGGACACAGAGATGTTGGAGAGAGATCAGGGAGGCAGTGGTATGCAGCCAGAAGGAGGCTATGACAGCAAGTGGGGCCTTTCAGAACAGGTGGAAACACTTTTTCTTTAAGACACTGCACTGGTACCCAAAGCAACACGCCCCACTAACACATCATTTGCCATTTTTTAAAGCATCACTCTCTTCTGCCAGAACAGCCGGTAAGGTACTGTTTACATAGGCAGTTTTTTATAATATTGTGATTAGGTATGACATATATTTGTAATATCTGACTATCTTTTGAAAACGGAACTTTGAAGGCCTCTCCAGAGTTGACGCTCCTGAGTAGAGCTTCAATAACTCTGTTTGTTAGTTTTTAATTTCACACTTGCTTTGAATGATTCATCTCACAAAAAAAAACTAAAAAAACATGATGCAATTGTGTCATCACGGCACACTTCTACTGAAAGCTGATAAACGATAAAGTCAAATTATTGCATAGCCCCAACATAGACACACACACACAGGTTTGCTGACACTCATAGAGAGGTTGGAAGAGGAATGTGGAGTGTGTGCCTCCTTGCAAGTGTCAACATGCAAACACAAAAGGACAGGCTGCAGCTAGAGGATACCACTGATTCTCTCTCTCCTTCTCTATTCTCTCCATCTATCCATCCACACAATTCCCCCAGGTTCCTGCTGTATACGGACGACATCCACCTGCATGCTCCTGTTTTGTTCTGTTTCCAGGGAAATTCCTATAATTCAAAGTCTTGATTAAACACACAGTCTGCTTGTCAGTTTGACAGTTGGTTGAAGTTGGCACATTAGATTGTGTGACTTAATTCACATGCCAAACTTCAAAGGCCAACCTTCACTTCAATTCAACCTGGCAACCCAGAATTACTCACTGCAAAAGAAAAACCTGGGTGGGGGTGTGTGAGAAACACCTTTCGTGTGTGTTAGTTAGCAAGATATATCAAAAATGCATAACGTATTTTTTTTTTTACTGTATTTGGTGATAAGTTATGTCAAGAAAAAAAAAATCATTACTTTTGGATGCAGGTATTGTCCCCATGTGGCCATTTATAAAGCATCTATCTATACACTATCTATGCTACACTATCTACCTATTATAAGTATTTTCATCCATATTTCTTATAACATTTTGAATTGTTTGCAAAACATTTTTTCACCATATTCCTACTAATTTCATTAGTTTTTCCCTAAGTTTTATACAATGAATATTAGGGTTATTAGGATAATTCCCCCAAAAGTGATTTGTTATTGGATAATACATACTATTTGCGTAAATGATTGCCATATTCTTGTCTTGGCGTTTTTGAAAGCAAATTCTAGATGACACATGCATATATCTCCAAGCAATCCTGCAAAGTTTGATGCATATTGCCTATAGCTGGTGCTACTACAACATAATGTATTCAGCTCAGTGGTAACAAGTCTGACTCACTTTAAATTTTGTAGTAGTTCATTCCAGTATAAAGCCCTA
>NTHP01000521.1:204735-220060 GCA_003416845.1 Oplegnathus fasciatus
AGCTGGAGAGGTGCCAGTTCACCTCGTGGGCGCTACCGAGGTGCCCTGAGCAAGGCACCGAACACCTAATTTGGAGCGCCGACTATGTGGCAGCTCCGTCACTCTGACATCTCTCCACTAATGCATATGTCTATAGGTCCTGTGTGTGCATGCGTGTGTGTTTCGGGCTTATGTGTGTAATGAATTAATAACAAAAATTGTGTTGTGTGTAAAAACTGAATTGACCCAATGAGGGATTAATAAAGTGCAATTATGAATAAATCCAGATGCAGATTAAAAACATCTAAACATTTTCTATTACATCATTTTAAAAATTCATAAAGTGCAACTTTGGGGGTTGGCATAGGCTCTCTGAGTGCTCTCTAGTTTGTGGTCTGATGTCAGAGTAGTGGTTATTGTTGTTTTGTAGTAACAAATAGGTAATAATAAAGACATCTATAGCAGTAATAAAGGTTGCTAAAAACAATGGATTTAAAGGACACAATTCTTCCATCAAAGTGTTTGTTTTACACTTGCACTGTGAGGCATGTGTTGCCAACCCATTACATGAAAAAAAAATCTCACTCCAATGTTTTCCTGCAGCGTATTGTAATTAAGCACCTCTGCTAATGTCAGACGAAATTATTACTTTTATGAAATATAATATTTAGTTTCTGGGAAAACGAGCAGTGGTGCTACATCACACAGTAAAGACCACATATCTAATGACTGAAGTGATTGCTTTATTCAACATCTAGTAATTACATTGATCATAAGGCACAATGTGTCAGGATCTGTCTGATTTAGCATAGCAGGTGATTGATTGATCAGTCACATATGTTTGGCTTCGATAATTAATCAGAGCACACATCGCTATATCAAGAAAAAAGAAAACCTCCTGAGTTTTTACAAATTGTAAAAGTAGAGACAAACAGCTTATTCTGTCACAATCAGTGACTCACGGCAGTATTGGCAGTCAGACACCAGACTGAAGTTGGTTTGACAGTAACCAGCTGGCCACATTTTAACCAATACAGTCTGCATTGAGTTGAAGTCAGTTTAAAGTTAGATTTTAACCAGCTGGCCTCATATTTCAATGTCACTATGTCCGTGCGGTTTATGTATATGACTGTATTCAGAGAACTTTAAGAAAAGAAATTATCTGAAAATAATAATCTGAACTCATCTAGGATGATTTCATCTGCTGACAATTTAGTAACGACTACCATACTGTCTACTATATGTGTGGGGAGGTAATAGTTATGAGACTAGAACCATGGAGTACACCAGTAATTCTTATATTATTGTGGCTGGAGAGCCTGTGGGGCATGATGCAGAACCCAGCTTTAAGAGCTGCTGCTTTACCGGATGATGGTGAATTTCACAAAGGTCCAGTGCTTCCCCCGAGTGGTGAAAAAGTATACCTGCACTATCTCTCTCCAGCACACACACAGACACACACACAAAGAGAGAAATGATTTTTCTCAGCCAACTCACTCCTCACTCTAAATGTTCTTGCTATGTATACGTGTGAAGGATATGTATAATGCTCGTATAATGCTTGTGCTGAAAACACAGACATGTAATCTAAAGGACACTGACAAACAGATTCAAAATAACACAATTGCTGGGTGATCATGTCTAACCTTATGGTATTGTCAGTAAGTCTGTCCATGCCCGGTGAAAGATATCTGGACAACTACTGGTCACTGGCAGATGCTAATGAATTAGATGACCTCAACACCACAATCACACTTTTTTCCATGACAAGGATATTTTGAAGATGAATTCCTTGATTTCCATATAACACGCTGTGGATGTTCATGATCACCAGCATGAATGTACTAAACAGTGGATGGGGGTAGGCCTGTCACTGATTATTACATAATTGCCTGATCGCGATTATTTGAGCTGACCATGATTATCTTGCATAATCATTATATTCCACAATCAAGGGAAGTTTTGCAGTTGAATATTATTTACTATTATTTACATGTTGATATTTAGTCATATTTGCTTCTATTCTTAATGTATTATGTTTAAACCAAGTCTACTCTGAATTAATGTGGATTAATAAACCCTTTTGCTTTAATCTTGTTGGTGTGAGCTGTGTGGACACAGCATACATGTGTCGACCGACAGTTTACATTCTGTAATAAAGTTTTGGATCTTACAGGTGCGTTTCCATCAGCTGGGTTGAGGCAAATAAACCGTCTACCTGAGCACAAGGTTCCAATGTCAGGAAAAAAATGTGAAACAAAGAGCTTGGCTCTAGATGATGAGAGGTGCCAATAACAGAAAAAAGACAATTAAATCATTAATCGCAATTATTTGTATGACAATCGTCACCTGAATTTCATGATTGACAGCCCTAGATGGGGGTATATATTGCAGTCCATTCCTTCATATGAGAGTTGCTCCCAGCAACTTTCACTGTTTTTACTCTTTAGGCACTCATAAGGTTCATATTTGTGTCTTTCTGTGAT
The DNA here is from genome assembly GCA_003416845.1 of Oplegnathus fasciatus. Taxonomy (NCBI): domain Eukaryota; kingdom Metazoa; phylum Chordata; class Actinopteri; order Centrarchiformes; family Oplegnathidae; genus Oplegnathus; species Oplegnathus fasciatus. The sequence goes on from NTHP01000521.1 coordinate 207,201, forward strand.
TATAACAAACCTATTGCTTCAAATTAAACAAGTACAGCCTGAATTATCATAATGTGTTGCACTCTGCTCTGATGAATACTGGACTCCAAGATGGTCCTTAGACATTCAAATGAAAGTTGCTCGGCTAGCGCATGCACCAAACATGTGCATTACTGTCTATCTCCTTGGCCTACTACTTGTCTTCTGTCCATGTCTGCCACATCTCCAAATTCACGGATCTGTTACTCAAACTGGACTCTCTGGATTGTATTTTATTGCTCACTGGAAGCTTAAACAACACTCCCCACCAATGCTGCCCCATGTGTTAATTTAACACAGACCTGTTTTCTGTCTGAAAGCCTGCTAAAGCACCAGCATGTTGTTCACTTCACATTGTGGGGTAAGTAAACATTTCAGCCACTAGGGGCTGCAAGCAATGTTTTAAATCTTGCTTTCCTTTCATAGGGGTCTGACTGTGTGGTGGTCTCTATACAAGAATAGAAACTGTTGAAAGCACAGCAAAAATGCGATGGAACACAACTAATGTTCACAGAAAGAACATCACAGATTAAGAACACTATGCAACAATGTAAAAGTCACAGGTACTGTTTCCATCTCTCAGCCACCCATCAAGCACATTTTTGGTAGACTGTCTCTTTGGTCAACTTGGGCCCACTCTGTCAACCCCAGCCTTCATGGATGCATTAACCAGAATATACCAGGACTCAGTATGTCCCTGTAGGAATTCATAGATCTACTTGTGATATAACTTGTGATATTTCCTACTGTTATATTAACATGTTAGGCTGGTACAATGCAGGCATCATGTTTCTCTTAATAGGCTCTGCAAAAAGCTGTCAAACTGTCTTCCCTGCCTTGCTCTTAAAAAGACAAAATTATTTTATTGGTATTCAAACACGCACTCTTACCTTGTCTATGCAAGTATGCACAACAAATATGTGTGAGAGTGTCTGAGGTGTTCATTGTAGTCTAGGTATGCATTTGCAACCAAAGCTAGTTTTAGCATAGTTTAGCAACCACAGTCACATTATGTCAAGACTGGAGAGAGACAGGTCTGGCATTCTGTTATACTGAGCTCACTGTCACAAGGAGGCTAAAGCGTATCCCAGCATGCTTTGGGCTAATTGAAGGAAAACACTCCACCACAGGAATAAACCAAGCCCCCAGAGACAGTGCACTGTGTGGAAATTTTGCCGCAGTGGCTACTTGCAAAATTACAGGTCATGTGACGAAGTGAAACTTTTGCCATACATACCTACTGCACAAAAAACAGCTGCCACATCTTCCCATACATCCACAAATTACTGTTCAAATACATCCATGGAAAGAATCAGTCCAGACATATCAAAACATCCATGTAAATGTCTAATTGCAGCATAATCCTCTTCTCCGCTATTGATCCCTATGTTTAATGTGTTTCAACCAACCGCGACACACATACAAAGCTTGTGCTGCTCGACATAATTCAAAATGCAGGTCTCCAAATCAGAGAAATAATTTGTTCGGGTGGGTGGTGGGTGGATGATTCATGCGTACGTGTGGATTCTGATGACATCTGCTTGTTAAACACACAGTGACGCGCAGCAGCACTCCTCCTCCTCAGTTAAATATCGGTGCATTTGGTCATATGCAGTCAAACGGAGCTGTTGATGGGACAGAGGATTGGGAGACGGTGGAGGCAGAAGGTCCCCCGGCCAAGGACCATTTAAATAGCAATGCGCCAGGTGCAGGCGCACCTGGCTTTTAAAGGCAATGGGAGATACACACCTATGTTTAATTAAGAGACTAAATACAACCCCTTTGCGCCTTACTTTGCACCCATATTGTGCTCCAAAAGCAGAGTTGGACACGCCCTAAACGCACTTGCACCATGCGCTATAGATCGTCTAAACAGGGTCCACAGATTCCAACCAAGGACCTTACAGTGAGGTGACCACTGAGCCATTGTATCTCCTCTCTATTATACAAAGAGACACACCTAACCCTCAACCTTGGAGTAAGAAGAACATTGGAAGGTATGTAAGATGATGGTCAGATTCAGGAAACACGTGGTGAATGACCCAGTGTTTCCTTGGCTTTGAACAAGCCACTTTGTTTCCATTTGGTTTTTGTTTGTGTGTGGGTATGCGCTTGTGTTTCCATGTGCTCAATGTGTACTTTGTAAGGTTTTTTTCGTATGTGTGATGGAGGAGACATGAGGATAAGACTGTTGTGAAAAGACTGAAGACAGAAACTAATGACTAATGACTCTCTGTTTCTCCCACTCTCTCTTTCTTTTTCACAAGCACAAACCATGTCAGAAGTAAAATGTGTGCTTATTTGTATGATAAGTTTAAGGTAATCATTACTCCGATCTATTCTTCCACAACTGCAGCAGAGGGGCAAAGAGTGACAGAGATAGACCGACTGACAGGTAAATGGGCAGATCAGCCTCCTTTGTTCACATGGCTGTATGTAATGTACACAGTAAAGGTTGCGTTAGACTTTCTCGTTGTCCGTCATTTGTGACCCGTAGTGGTCACAGACACGCTCCAAGGCATGAATATGATGGACAGGGTGTCAATTGCTTAAAGTTACGGATCACGCTTAGTGTTTTAATCTGTCAAAATGATGGACGGCCTTCAGAATTTTCTGTCATTGTTTAAAAAATTCAGTCAATGACGAAAAATATTCGGTTAACGCGGCCGCTGGTACACAGTACCTAGGGAGGACTCTGAAGCACACACAAACAAGAAGCAAATGTTAAATCTCAGAAGTCTCTGAATTGTGGTTATCCATTAGCTTAATTATTTTGGATCAGTTGATTCTATAGAGAGCAAAAGGCAGACTAGGTGTAATGGTGGTGCCAGAGAAAAGGTCATAGGGTCACAAAAAACATGAATATCATCTACTAATGGAATGAAATGCTGGATAGTAGTTTTTAAGATACTTTGTCATGTGTTCGTCAAAGGAATTTTTTGATCTGAGTTGGTGCTAGATAAAAGGTCAGAGTGTCAACAAAATGCTTTGGTAAAATGCTTTTGGGAATCTCGCATTATACGTTATACATTTTTTTTACTGCATATACCTCTTGTGACACTACTTTAACAGCATTTTTAGCCATGGTAGCAGCATGGCTCTAGGGATAGCAATGTCAGTTGGCTAGTCAGCCCACGATTTTGGTTTACGTTGAAATATCTCAACAACTATTTACAGATACTCAGGATGAATCCTAATGACTTTGATAATCCCCTGACTTTGCCTCTAGCAAAGTCCAGGACATGTCTTGACTACTGGGGGTATACAAATTAAATTTGGTACAGACATTCATGATCAAGGTGATCCCTTAATGTCATGCCCATCAGCCTGAACAGTGCTTTGTGTTTAAAACTAATCATAGAGAGGGGGGAGACGCGATATCGTTTAAATATGGAGATAACAATGCACATTTTCAGACTGTCTCTCCTGGAAGGCATTCAGAGTGTTGGGTTCCGTTATAAATACAAGTGCTGACATGGTTGTGTAACAAATGAAAAATAGAGCTTAAGAGAGAAGTTCAAACCCTGATCACTTTCCCACTGCCACACACCTGGCCAATCACTGCGTAAAGTGGGTGTGAATGTTGTAAGGGTGCTCCAATCGATCATCGGCCATCGATCATTATCGGCAGATATTCGTTCTAAATAGTTTGATCAGTGATCTCTATAAAGGCCGATCAAAAAAGCAGATAAGATTACTCAAAACACCAAGACAATTTCTCTATGCGCCGCTAAAATGGCTTCACCAGTCTGGCAGTTCTACCAGGAAAAGACAATAAATTAAAGAGAGAGAGCAGGACCGTTTAGCAACTCAATCGCCACTCACTCAGCTGTCGGTAACAAGAGACATTGCAACGACAGAGACCATACAAGGACAGCAAGAAACCAAAAGAGATATCAGCCACAATAATGGAATTCATATGCCTTGTTGCGCACATTTAGCTTTTATTCTAATTTTCATTTTATAAAATTTATTTATTTTATTCCACGGGTAAGCCATATTTGTTCATCTCTAAGCTGCTCTCCATAACCAAGCGTGGGCTGCTATGGTTTAAGTTGTGTCTCTAAGAAAGAGAGTGGAATATGTTGCACATGTTCCCTGCCAATAAATAAACAGTTGTCAATTCATTATACTTTCTCATCTCTTGATTTTAATACTTAATATACAATGTTGTTAAGAATAGTTAAATAAATAAATAATGCTACACGATGAATAGAAGGCTTCAAATAGACCCCGTAATCAGTGATCGGATCGGTCGAAACTGCTTCCAGCAATTGGTGATCGGCTCCAACAGTCCTGATCAGAGCACCCTTAGAATGTTGGATTGTTGGTTTCAGAAAGTTGCAGAAATTGTCACACAGCTCCCCAATAATCAGAAAGGTGTGGAGGGCAGGGGGTTTCCAAAGCTGTTTGAGACAAGTACTTTTAATAAAGTATACAAGTGCTTTAAAAGCACTATATCTATTCAGTCCATCTTCCAAAGAAGCAAACCTGAATATGTCTTGAGGCCAAAGCTTTACCCAACAAAATGGCCTGAACCCAGACTGAAACCCCTCATGTTCAGTCTGCCATTGGTGCATAATGCAGTCTATTTACTCGGGATGTCCCAATCAAGTTTTTTACCCCCGATCCTGATTCAAATAATTTAATATTGAGTATCTGCCAATACCGAGTCCTGATCTGATACTTCTATTTTCCTGCATAATACACTTCAAGTACATTAAAGTTAAAGCTTGACAGTTGAATAGCTCTGCAATGGATTAAGAAAAAAATTTCCTTAATTTCCTTAATGTTTTTTTATTTTTATTTTGTACAGAATAACAGTGTAAAATAACAAACCCTCTCTGTAATCTCTTGTCGCTGTCTCGAGGGAATTTCTCTCCTTTTAAAGTATCCTCCGGTGTTTGTTGCTTCAGGCTTTGCCTGAGTTACCTGAATTAACTGTATTCTGTTGAGTGTTTATTTTGGACACGGGCGAGGCTCAGCCCCTGCTCTTTTTCAACAGGTACTGCCTATAATTTGTCTTTGAAAGAATACAAGACAAGTGGCCACAATCAATACAAGCTAGCCACTACTTAGCAAGGTAACATCAACATCAACAATATCACATTACTTTCTACATTACTCTAGTCCCTCTGTGCTTTTATTTGGATTTATATTTTTCTTATGCACATTTATTGTAAATCTAGTCTATATCTGAAGGTCATTTTGGAATTTTGTCTGAAGACTGGTTACCTTTCCACCTGTTTCCTAATGCTCTGCTGTTATCCATGTCAGGGTAATAAAGCAAAAGTCTGAACAGGAAGAATAAATACTGAGACTATTTTGTCAGGAAAACAGTCTGAACAGGTGCAAACACATTAACAGCTGGGTTGTGAGGGCCAGGGAGTTGATGTGGCTGAAGAGGAGAGCACACACACTGCAAACAGACACACCCAGAACTGCTGATACAGAGGATTATGTACACATGCAGCTACACCTCACTGCTGACCTACAAGCACACACACACACACACATACACAAACCAAAATGCAATGTGTTATCTTGGGTATTTCCACATGGTCCGGAGGAGGTTTCTGACCTGTTGATCGGCTGAGAGGAACATAGGTAACTGTTTTTCCATCTATCTTTCTATCTCTCTATTATTTTCTGTTTCTCTCTTTCCTCACCCTCCTTTCTTTGGTCATCCAGCTGAAGCATAAACACCCATTCAAACTGGCAGTGTGTGTGTCTACATGCACATCCCTGTATGATCAAGTTTGCTGAATGAAACTGTCACAGCTCTCAATTTAACAAAGTCTGCTGTTTGGTCAATGAGTTGGACTGTCTATACAGGGAACCAAAGAGCTGAGAATGAGCACAAACATACACACACACACACACACACACACACACACACACAGACAACTTTCATTTACAATAGCTGGATAAACTGAAACAACTGAACTATTGTTTGGAATCTCTGAGTTGCCCATGATGGCATACTAGAGTGTCAGTCTATATACAGATGGGTGACAAATTAAAGGAAAAACCAACATAAAGTGTCTTCGTAAGGTGTTGGGCCACCATGTGCTGCCAGAACAGCTTCAATGCTCCTTGGCATGAACTCTACTGGAGGGATGAACACCATTCTTCCAAAAGATATTCCCTCATTCGGTGTTTTGATGATGGTGGTGGAGAGCGCTGTCTAACACGTCGGTCCAAAATCTCCCATAGGTGTTTAATTGGGTTGAGATCTGGTGACTGCAAAGGCCATAGCATATGATTCACATCATTTTCATACTCATCAAACCATGCAGTGACCCCTCGTGCCCTATGGATGGGGGCGTTGTCATCCTGGAAGAGACCACTCCCATCAGGATAGAAAAGTTTCATCATTGTATGAAGGTGATCACTCAGAACAACTTTGTACTGATTTGCAGTGACCCTTCCCTCTAAGGGGACAAGTGGACTCAAACCATGCCACCAAAATGTTCCCCACACCATAACAGAGCCACCAGATCCCCTCACTGTAGGGGTCAAGCATTCAGGTTTTTCCTTTAATTTGTCACCCATCTATATCAGTGAACTACTAATATTTCAAGCATTACAGTTATTTTACTGCTCTTTATACTACTAAACAAGACAAGAGGGATGTTTACTGTTTCAAATTACCTTCAGGGGCGCTAAATTTGGTGTCCCCACAATTTCTCACTTCAGCTAGGTACTTACTAGGTCTACAGATATAAAGGAGCCCAGCCACACTTCATCTAATGTGCAAAAAATAAGACCTGGTGCTGGGTTGTTTAAGACACATTTTGGACATATCTTGAAACAAGCAATGAAGCATAGAAGAAAATGTTTTTGCTGCTGAACTTGGAATGCTGGTTAGAGAGAAGACACTTTTCGAACTGCAATCATTTGTTCTTCTCGCAACAGTGTGTGAAGAAACGATTAAATAGCATGTGTAAAGGTTCATCCTTGCAAAGGTCCAGACCTCGGAAATAGAAGTTTGAGAAAAAAAATCTTGATATATGGTCCACCTAATAGCTTTTCCCAGTCTGCCAGTACTATATTTTATATTTTCTATATTTTCTATTATACTTTAATCTATTTTATATATATTATATTTTATTCCTATATAGGATATTCTGCAATAATTAATGTCTTTTGTCTTAGATTCTCATTTTTTACAGAGTACAAAGAATTTAATTGCCAGCGACTGCTTCACTGTAATTGTTATGCATATGACAAATAAAGAACTTGTATAAAGAACTTGAACTTGTCATCACGTGATTTAAGTATGAAATATCAGCGTTTGTGAACATGGCTGGATTAACCTGTTTGGGGGCCCCGGTGAAAAAAATTGTTTATTGCCTCCAAGTTACAAGTACAGAGCAGACACTCTACATGTATACAACCAGTGCTCCTATACTAGAATACTACCTGGCTCCGGGTTTTCTGTATGTCAGTAATTTGATGAAACACAACTTTTTTTACATTGTGCTCACCATGTGAGCACAATGTAAAAAAAACAATATAAATGTCAGAATATGGTTTTGACGTATGGCTCCCGTACAAGACAGGGCCACAAGATTATGTAATAATGTAGGACCTAGTTTATATTGTACTTCTGTGATGCACAATTCCAAACCAGTTGTTTTCCCACACAGGTGTCATGTGTGATGTCATAATGATCTCATACATAGTCTTCACATGTCATAGTCTTCCTCTCCAGTTTGTCTTTTTTCCTTGATTTCATTTGCATTTAATTAAAACATTCCTACCACGTGAGAAAAATCACAATAACCTATTGCATTTATATATATACTTTGTGTAACTTCCGATGCTTTGCACAGTCCATCACATGTATATAAAGTTTTGGAAAAAATCTGATCAACATCAACTTTCAAAGAGTGCTCTAGAAATTTAGTATTGCACTTCCATAAAGTTAGATGACTTGGGTGAGACAAAAAAAAAGAAAAACTGGTCTGAATCAAAGCAGCAGAGGCCAAGATATCCTTACCTTTAGGCCCTAATAAAGGTCTAGTTCCAAACTCTGAATGCTACACTTCCCATAATACAACTTATTAGTGGCCTTTCATTAAACCCTCCTTGCATAAGACTATGACGTTCTGTATTACAATACTACCCCCTTATCAGCAGTGAACACGTACAATCTTACTTTCTACAAGCTCGGTAATATGAGGAAACCACAGATGCTTTCCTCGTGTTACCGACCGAGCCTTCCCCTTTAAGGAAGGTGGCCTGGTGGATGTATGCATGTGACATAGTCTGGCATGTTATGGGAAGTGAGTCTCTCCTGTGTGTGTGTGAATAAGACATCACACAACTGTTTTCGTGGGCTGAGTAGTACTACTCATGACTAGTGAAGGGTAAAATCTGTGGAATCTCTAACTGCAGTCCATGTTTCCCAGCTGAAGGGTTAACTCGTCAGAGTGGAGCCAGTTTGTCCTGTAAATGCCTCTGTTACAGTTTGAACTCAGAAACAACCATTATTATACCAAAGAGGTTTTCAAGCAAACAAGTGTCTGTGCCCCAACCCCCATCAGACAGACAGACACACACACACACACACACACACACACACACACACACACACACACATATTAAAGAGAATGAACACACTCACTTCCACAACAGAGGGGTCTATTAAACGTGAGTCAAGCCCTAAAGCTTTGCTCAGATTGGTACTTGAAGCTTTACAGTTTCCTGTTGATTTGAAGTTCAGCAAAGTACTGTGTGGCCTTGGGCCCAAAACAAAACCTAACATCAACACACACACACGCACGCGCACGCGCGCGCGCCCACACACACACACACACACACACACACACACACACACACACACACACACAACCTGACAAAGAAGTCATGTGTCACAGTCACCCACACAAAGGATTAGTAATTTTTCCCAGTGTCACACATACAATCTCAGTAAATGACACATAAAGTTTGGAAATAAACATTAGTATAATACCACACACAGGAGTCTGTTTAGTTTTAGATAAAACTCAGTTTAACTCAGTTCAGTGAATTATTTAAATGGTCAGTCAGTCAATCAGTTAGTCAATCAGTCATTCAGCACCCCGGTCAACAGCAGCTCCGGAAAGGATTCACTTTAAAACCGTCTTGTCTGTAGTGATCTCTGCGGACCGCGCTGATTGTACTGAGGTTAGCCTGACCTGACTGGACGCAAATGGTTTTTTGAGGCTATCCGGAGAACTGAACTTGTCTTCTGACTACTCTGGCCGCTGACAGCCTAATCTCTCCCAGCTGACAGGTAAAAGTCTCCCACAGCTGACTCTCGCCATCGTCATCCACCTGCGACACGGCGGCTGGCAGCCACATTCACGCTCCAATAGAACGTAGTATTTTCCAGTATTCAGACGACGGTACGTCAGATCGTCACAACACACACACACATACACACAGAGAGACACAGCTCAGCAGCTGGATAACCTCCAAAACAATTAGGATCACAGAAAGCACTCAGGACATACCTGTACCAAGATTGGACAATCCTTTGAATGTGTCATTTCAATGACATAAAATGTTAAGTTTAGAATCTGCATCTGGATGTAAACACACAGTGATAGAAAATCCTAAACCCGGTATGGGAATGTTAGGATTTTGTACAAAGAATGAATTGTGCAAAATTTAAAGTGAGTCAGACCCATGACCACTGAATTAAATGTAGGATGCTGTAGCACCATCTATGGGCAAAATACCATAAATTTTGCAGGACTGCTTGTCATCTAAAATTGATTGCAAGTGCTGCTGGTCTGTGGATTGAACTGCAAACCTTTATGTCACAAGTCCACCTCTCTCACTTGAATGAAATAGGCCATGATTTAGAAGAATTGTGGGGTAATATTTTGTGTAATAAAAACAATTATTATTATCATAATAATATTAATGAATGGATGTATTCCAGGGCCATCCAGATATGTTATGCAGAAAAATTGAAGATAGTGTTGGAAAATGGGGATTTTCTCTACAGAGGAGCTCCATTTTAACCCGAGTAAATCTTCATTGATTAATTATTTATTACTGGAAGCTTTATTCTTCACATATGCTGTATTTCAGGCTTGCTTGTAGAGAATTTTTTTTTCATGTTCAGCTGGCCTGCAATGGTCACGTTTGTAATCATTAAATCATCAAATGTTACCTTACAGACTGTCTGGGTATTAAAGTTTATATTTTAATATCAAAAATTCCTGTTACTATTTGCTGCCACCAATATGTAACAAGTGCAACTTTAACTAAGATGGGAACATTTTCACTTGCAACAGCCAACCTGTACAACTGCTCAGAATGAATGAACAGCCTGCAAAAAAGGCACTGTGTGAAACTGATTTCAGCTACCATTTATGATGTTATAAAAGTAATTAGTCAGGGATTGACAGGTTGATGTTCCCTGCAGCCCATTAGGTGGGTGTCACTGATAGAATTACACTGGAGAAGATTATAAATCATTTGGCTTTCCACTCAATAGTAAATCACACACACTGTAGCGACAGTATGAAGAGGTGAAGGTGGTTACAATAGAGCCAAGTATTCTTGCCAACTGCTTACTACCCCTGTGGCGTAAGAGGAAGGAATTTAATAACTCTCATTTCTTACATCCTTTCACTAACTCTTCCCTTCCTCCCTGTTTCTTTTCCTCTGCTCTGTCTACCTTTCTTCTTTCTTCCCTGCTCTCTCTTCTACCTTCCTTCTTGTTGAGGAATAAGAAGTGAATACTGGCCCCCTGAGGCCAAGGACCACATTGCAAGGACTTGCCAATGAACATCATGGGAATGCCTTCGAGTGAATCTCATTGGAGAAGAAATAACAGGATAATGGCAGCTATGTAGGTTAGGGTGGGATGGGCATGAAAAAGGTCAAACAGGATTTGTAGAACTGTTTGATTTGATGCCAACACTTTTCCACACTGAGTTTGGTCTGCACATGTATTTAAGTTCTCAAGTTCTGAGAATTATACTCAAGAATACTCAACATAAACAACGTATTAGTAAAAAGGTTCATCACTAAAAGTGAAGAATATGCTATTTATGAAACAACTCACCCCTATTTACAGCAAAGTGTACGAGTAACCTTAAAGAGCAGCTCTCAAGTCACAGCTGACTACTGTAAAACTACAGAATGACTTCATATGGTTACTCATGTCAGTGCTCAGAAAGGACCAGCCAATCAGCATCAAGGATTTGGACCAAATTTGCCCCATTGATAACTTTGTTCATTCTTTAAATTAATTAAGAACGTGTCCCGCCCTGACAAAATGTCCCTTTTCAAAATCTGTTTTTATTCCATCGTGTTATTTCTCGCCAAGACTACTGCAACTCGCTCCTGGCTGGTGTGCCTGCCAATTTTACATCCAGGACACGATCAAACCTTACACCCCAGCCGGTCCACTACGCTCTGCTGCTGCCAGACAGCTCCCTACTCCCTCACTGCGAGGGGGGCCCAGCTGCCACTCATCAAAATCACGTCTGCTTGCTGTCCTGGCTCCACAATGGTGGAACGAGCTCCCTGTTTACATCAGGAAAGCAGAAACTCTACACATCTTCCGTCGCAGACTGAATACTCATCTGTTCAGCCTGCACCTTGGCAAATGAAAATGAAAAAAAAAAAAAATGCACCCGTGCACATTTGTTTTCAGTCTCCATCACTAGCAGCCATGACTGTTTCTCGTTGTTTGAGTAGACTACACAAGGTAGCCTGAGGAACACCAAGTTTTGCTGCTGCATCTCACAGTTTTTAATTTTTTTTCCATATGCTGTCATGTATGAAAAGACCCTAAATGAACACTGTAAGAGGACTACTTGATTACTATAAACACATTATTTAAACAGCATTTGTATAGGAATGATTCTGTCCCAAGCTTGATCCATAAGCGGCTGATCACTGTAACCATGATCACTATAAGCGGTTTCCACTGTACTGCACACTGTGATGGTTAACCAAATGTAATATACTGTATATATACGCATAATGTGATGTATGCAGGTATAAACGGTAGTAATAAATATATATAAATGGAGATGTAAACAATCCGAAAGATGTGCGTTAATGTAACGCATTGATTGATTCAGGTGTGTGGATTTTACGTTAATGTAACGTGTAGAGGGGGGTGGGGTCAGTGTCAGTGGGGGTCCCGGGCCTTGTTGATGAGGCCAGCTGCAGTTGGGAAGAAACTGTTCTTGTGGCGTGAGGTTTTGGTCCTGATGGACCACAGCCTCCTGCCAGAGGGGAGTGACTCAAACAGTTTGTGTCCGGGGTGGGAGGGGTCGGCCACAATCTTCTCTGCACGCTTCATGGTCCTGGAGGTGTACAGGTCCTGGAGGGATGGAAGATTGCAGCCAATCACCTTCCACGCTGCAGCCTGCCCTTGTCCTTGGCAGTGGCAGCAGCATACCAGATGGTGATGGAGAAGGTGAGGATGGACTCAATGGCGGCGGTGTAGAAGTGCACTATCACTGTCTTTGGCAGTGTCATGGTCCGTGGCTGGGCCCTTGCTTGTTCCCAGTGTTTCTTAGTGTTTCCTCCTCCTCCTTGTGTTCTTTGTGAGCCCGTTTGTCTCTTTCTTGTGTTCTGTGTTGTCTCTTATGTCTCATTCCCCGCACTAGTCTTGCCTTTGTCTGTTTTCAGTTTAGTCATGCACATTTCCTGTTTTATTTTGTATACTTGCCTCTCATATCAGACACTTAACTTCCTGCCCTAGTGTGTTTCCCGCTTGTTTGATTACCTGCTCCACCCCTATTAGTTGCACCTGTCCCTCGTTGTCTCCTCACCTGTCTCCACTCTCCCATCAGCCCTTCACTATATATACCAGTCCT
>NTHP01000521.1:220333-234304 GCA_003416845.1 Oplegnathus fasciatus
ATCAGCCCTTCACTATATATACCAGTCCTCTTCCTTTGTTCTTGGTCAGTTCGTCTGCGTTTCTCCTGTGTTGCCATGTGCTGCGTTCGTGCAAGTGTTTCCTGTGTTTCCCATACTTCCCGTGCTTCTCGTGCTTCTCGTGTTCCCCGAGGCTACCCGGATCCTACCTGCATCTGTCTGCCTACCTGCCTGTCAACCTGCCAGTAAGCTGTTCATCTCAATAAATACCTTTTTTTCTGCACCAACACTGCCTCCCTGCTGTCTGCGTTTGGGTCCACCCTGCACTCACCGTAACAGGCAGGTTGAACTTCTTCAGCTGCGGCAAGAAGTACAAACTCTGCTGTGCTTTTTTGGTGAGGTCCTAGGATATGATGGTCCCCAGGAAGCAGAAGGACTCCACAGTGTCAGCTGGCGAGTCACACAGGATGATGGGGCGGGTGGAGCTGTGTTCTTCCTGTAATACACAATCATCTCCACTGTCTTTACAGTCAAGTTGTTCTGACTGCACCAGGTCATAAGATGGTCAATCTCCCACCTGTAGGCAGACTCATCCCCACAAGAGATGAGCCCAATGAGTGTGGTGTCTTCCGTGAACTTCAGGAGCTTGACGGACTGATGACTGGAGGTGCAGCTGTTGGTGTACAGGGAGAAGAGTAGAGGGGAAAGAGCGCAGCCATGAGGGGAACCGGTGCTGATGGTCCGAGAGTCAGAGACATGTTTCCCCAGCCTCATATGTTGCCTCCTGTCAGACAGGAAGTCTGTGATCAACCTGCAGGTGGAGTCAGGCATGTCCAGCTGGGAGAGCTTGTCCAATAGCAGAGCCAGGATGATGGTGTTAAAGGCAGAGCTGAAGTCCACAAACAGGATCCTGGCATAGGTTTCTAAGGAGTCTAGGTGCTGGAGGATGAAGTGGAGGGCCATGTTTACTGCATCGTCTACAGACCTTTTGGCTCTGTAGGCGAACTGCAGGGGATCCAGGAATGGGTCCATGATGGCTTTAAGGTGACAGCACAAGACGCTCAAAAGACTTCATTACCACAGAGGTCAGGGTGATGGGTCTGTAGTCATTAAATCCTGTGATCCTTGTTTTTTTGGGGACAGGGACGATGGTGGAGGTCTTGAAGCAGGCTGGCACATGGCATGTCTCCAGAGATGTGTTAAAAATGTCTTTGAACACCAGAGACAGCTTATCGACACAGTGCTTCACGGTGGCTGGAGAGACAGATTCTGGTCCTGCTGCTTTGCGGGAATTCTGTCTCTTAAAAAGCCTGTAAACGTCTCTCTCCAGGATGGAAAAGAATGACACTGTGGTGTGGGGGGAGGGAGCCTCTGAGGTGAGAAGTTGGGGAGAGGCCCTGGCCCCTGCTGAGGTGGAGGAGGTGGAGCTGAGGGGCTAGAGCTGGTGGATGGGGTCAGGGGGGATGGTGTCAGGACTGTCCCACTGTCCTTCAAAACGACAGCACAAGTCATTCAGGTTGTTTGCCAGGCGCAAGTCGATAATGGAGCGGGAGGCTTTAGGCTGATAATTAGTTATTTGTCTCAGTCTGTTCCAGACTGAGCCAGCATTGATTCCTGAGAACTGGTGTTGGAGTTTCTCAGAGTACAGTCGTTTAGCGTCTTCTCACGCCACAGCCTCTGTGAACTCATCCAGACCGTTGGTAGCAGTCCTGAAAACATCCCAGTCTGTACAGTCCAGGCACGCTCGAAGGTCTTCCTTGGCTTCACTGGTCCACTGCTTTGATGTCCTCACAACAGGTTTGCAGAGCTTTAATTTCTGCCTGTATGCAGGAATCAGGTGGACCATGACGTGGTCAGAGTCTCCCAGCGCAGCTCGGGGAACGGTGAGATAGGCTCTGCTTACTGTAGTGTAACAGTGATCCAAAATGGGCATTTAATAAACTCTCTGTATTTGGGGAGTTCATGGCTGAGGTTTCCTTTGTTAAAGTCACCAAGGACAGTAACTAACACACTTAGTATCTGGTCGGAGCACTACTGTGCACTAGGCCTCCTGCACACTGGCCTGCGGTGAAATGTAAACACCGACCAGAATGAATGAAATAAACTCACAGGGGGAGTAAAAAGGTCAGGAGAACAGTGTTGTTGAATCACTGTCATGTCGTTACACAAATAATAATAATATATTTTATTTATAGAGCACTTTTCTTGGTACTCAAAGACACTTTACAGTTAAAAATGGTTAAAGAAGGCAACACATTATAACATTACTAAAACTAAAGCTAAGAAAAAATTTAAAAGCACACAACAATGATCACACATCAAAAGCAGTTCTGAAAAGGTGAGTTTTGAGTCGTGATTTGAACGTGGGCAGATCAGTGCAGTCTTGGATGTGTTTGGGGAGAGAGGGGGCAGCTATGGAGAAGGCTCTGTCGCCCCAGATCCGGTGCTTGGTCCTGAAAGGTGGAGACAAGAGGTTGGCATCAGAGGAGCGGAGGGTGCGGGAAGGAGTGTGGCGGTGAAGCAGGCCGGTGAGGCAGGAGGGGGCCTGGTTGTGGAGGGCTTTGTGAGTGACGGGAAGGACTTTAAATTGGATCCGTTGTGGGACAGGGAGCCAGTGTAGGTTCTGGAAGACAGGGGTGATATAGTCGCGGGAGTGGGTGAGCAGGTGAGCAGCAGAGTTCTGAATATACTGGAGTTTATTTAGGACTTATGATGTGCCATAAAGGATGCCATTGCAGTAGTCAATTCTGGATGTGATGAAGGCATGGATCGGGGTTTTGGCTGCAGAGAAGGAGAGTGATGGGCAGAGACGGGCTATGTTTTTGAGGTGGAAGAAGGCAGTTCTGATGATTTGGTTGACATGGTGTTCAAAGGAGAGGTTGTTGTCGAAAATGACTCTGAGGTTGCGGATGTGAGGGGAGGGAGATAGAGTTGAGTTATCGATGGTGATGCAGAAGTTGTGAGTGGTTTTGGTGAGGGATTTGGGACCGATGATAATCATGTTTGATTTATCACAGTTAAGTTTGAGGAAGTTGATTTGCATCCCTGATTTTATTTCAGTGAGGCAGTTGGTCAGAGTGAGGTGGGTTGGAATGGAGATGGATTTGGTGGAGATATAGAGCTGGACTCATCTGCGTAGCAGTGGAAGCGGAGACCATGTCAATGTATGATGTTTCCAAGGGGGAGCATGTAAAGGATGAACAGGAGAGGACCAAGCACCGAACCTTGGGGGACGCCTTGGGACAGAGGAGTGGTGGAGGAAGTGCAGTTGTTGATGCTGATGAATTGTTGTCTGTTTGTGAGGTAAGATTTTAGCCAGGAGAGGGCAGTAGCGGTGATGTTGAGGGAGGATTCAAGGCAGGAGAGAAGAATGGTGTGGTTGATGGTGTCAAACGCTGCAGTGAGGTCGAGGAGGATGAGAATGCTGAGGTAGCCAGAGTCAGAGGAGAGGAGGAGGCCATTGGTGACTTTGAGGAGGGCTGTTTCTGTGCTGTGTTGTGAGCGGAACCAGATTGAAATGGTTCGAACAGGTCATTGGAGTTGAGGTGGGCTTTGAGTTGGGAGGCGACAGCACGTTCCAGTATTTTTGACAGAAAGGGAAGATTAGAGATGGGCCGGAAGTTGCTCATGGTATCAGGGTTGAGTCCAGGTTTTTTGAGGATGGGGGTGACGGCTGCCAGCTTGAGTGTTTGAGGAACTGAACCAGAGCTGAAGGAGGAGTTGATGATTTCAGTGATGAGTGGGGAGATAGCTGGGAGACAGTCTTTAACAAGGTTGGATGGGATGGGATCCAGGACAGAGGTGGAGCTTCTCATTCCTGCCATGAGGTTTGATAGCTCCACTGGAGACACAGGGGAAAACTGAGACAGGGGCTGAGTGGTAAAGGTGGGGGAGACTGATGGGGAGGTGGAGAGGGCGGGGGAGGTGGTCAGGCTGCTGTAGATGGTGTCGATTTTTGTTTGAAAAAATGAAAGAAAAGAGTTGCACTTGTTTACTGTGAAGGAGTTGGAGGTGTTGTCACTGGGTTTGAGAAGTTTGTTTATTGTGGAGAAGAGAGCCTTGGGGTTGTTGGAGCCAGAATGAATGAGGTGTGAGTAGCTGGTGCCACACCAGCCACTGTTAATGTAAAAACAGATACCTCCACCTTTCGTTTTGCCTGAGAAATGTGTGTCCCGATCGGCTCTGAAGAGTTGGAAGCCTGCCAGCTGCAGTGCAAAGTCCAGTATCAGTCCACACAGCTACACAGCCTCCGCAGCCTGCAGAGGAAGAAGCTCGAGGAACCTAAAGCTGCTGACTCCACTGTAGTCCCATTGATGGAGAGGGGGGCGTGTCATTCTCCCTGTCGCTTCCTGTAGTCCACAATCAGCTCCTTTGTTTTGCTGAGATGAAAGTTGTTGTCCTGGCACCAAGATGGCAGGGCTCTGACCTCCTCTCTGTAGGCCATCTCATCATCGCCAGTGATCAGACCGATGACGGTCATGTCATCAGCAAACTTGATGATGGTGTTGGAGCTGTGGGTTGCCACACAGTGGTGAATGAACAGGGAGTACAGGAGAGGGCTGAACATGCAGCCCTGAGGGGTGCCGGTGTTGAGAGTCAGGGTGGAGGATGTGGTGGTGCCTATCCGCACAGCCTGGGGCCTGTCTGTCAGGAATTTCAGGATCAAATCACAGAGGGCGGTGTTGAGCCCAAGGTCTCCGAGCTTGGTGACGAGCTTGGAGGGCATAATGGTGTTAAATGCTGAACTATAGTCAATGAACAACATTCTCACATATGTGTTCCTCTGGTCCAGGTGGGAGAGGGCAGTGTGGAGGGCTAGGGTGATGGCGTCATCAGTTGACCTATTTGGCCTGTAGGGAAACTGAAGTGGGTCCAGTGAGTCAGTGAGGGAGGAGGTGATGAAGATTTTGACTAACCGATCAAAGCACTTCATGATGGCGGAGATGAGTGCTACTGGGCGGTAGTCATGCAGGCAGAGGGTTTGGGGCTTTTTGGGGACAGGGGACATGGTGGTCTTGACATGTTGAAAATGTCTATGAAAACATCTGCCAGCTGAGGTCTCGGTCCTGTCGATAACTCCATACAGCTCGTCCAGGGCTTGGTTGGTGGCGGCGTGTGGTGGAATGTACACTGCTGTTAGATCATGAGGTGCTCTAAGTCAGGAGAACAGCCCGTAGAAATGATCTCCACATTTGAGCATCACTGGCTGTTGACTGTGAAGCAGACACCTCCTCCCTTGCTTTTCCTCAATTGCACTGTCCAGTCCTGGCAGTGAATGGAGACCCCCTCAGGAACAACGACCGAGTCTGGGATCGAAGGATCGAGTGAAGTCTCAGTGAAAACCATAACATTGCAGTTCATAGTGTCCTGTTGAAAAGCCATCCTGCTCCTGATTACATCCAGCTTATTATCCAGTGAATGGACATTAGCCAGAAGAATACCTGGTAGAGCAGGCCAGTTTTCATGTTTCCGTAGCCTTACCAGGACCCACGACCCTCGTTTCATTCATTGCCTCCGCTTTCCAGGTACAGCAACCGGTAATCCCAGCCATGGATATTTGCTATTGTTTGTTGGTCTAGGCCTGTCACAATTATTATATATCGCCTGATCGCGATTATTTGAGCTGACCGCGATCATTTTGCATAAACATTAGATTCCACAATCGAGGGAAGTTTTGCAGTTGAATATTATTTATTATTTCCATGTTGATATTTAGCCGTATTTGCTTCTATTCTGAAAGTATTATGTTTAATCCAAGTCTACTCTGAATAGGCTAATTACAATTACATTTCATTTGTTTGTTGCCTTTAATTCAAAATAAAGAATTACACGAACGTCCTTTCAGGTCCAACTGCCGACACTTAACGTCACTTTAGGGCAGCAAGTAGTTGCAGATGCAGAGCGGAGCTGCACAGTTTTTCCATCAGCTGGGTTGAGGCAAATAAACTGTCTACCTGAGCACGAGGTTCCAATGTCAGGAAAAAAACATGAAACAAAGATGTTTGACAGCTCTGGGGAAAGTTCTGCTGGAGATCATTTACAGACAGTCCTCTGCTGCTTCACTTCAGTATGTTTAAACCCAGTTTAGAGTTGTGCAATACAATCGGACCAAACACCTGATCTGTTATGTAATATTCTCTACATCATTATTTACGCATTTCCATCAACTATCTGTCACATAAACTCTTCATGGACAAAAGGAAAAAACACCCCAAGTGAATGTAAAACCTTGTTAGTGAAATTGTGGAAGTTTTGTTGAATTTTGTCGCTGCCATGCAGCTTTCTAATTAGATAATTGTAATTGATAATGGAAACATGGCTTTGTTTTTCCCCGTTGCTGATTGACTTCTGAAAATAAATCATGCGTCCTTCTACATCTACTGTCTTGAACCACTTTTTCGTTACATTAGGTCACCTAACAGTTTTGGAACAAGCTATTGAAAATAAATCTATGTGCAGCAGAGCGAAAGGTGAGACATTATTTCAAAGGGGCATATGGGCAAACTATTTGAAGATTAATTGACGCTCCTTTACCAATGACTGCATCTAGGCCTAGCTGTAAAGCCAAACACAACAGCACTGCTGTGTGGCAGAAAAGCAACAGAAAAAAGACAATTCAATTGTTAATCGCAATAATTTGTATTACAATTAATAGTCACCTGAATTTCAAGATTGTGACAGACCTACGTTGGTCGTAGTGAAAAAGTGTTGCCCACCAACAACATGATATGTAAAAGTTGTTCTCAATCATATTGTATTATAGGGCTCGCTTGGGCAGTGTGCATGTTTAAAAAAAATCCAAAATAAAGGACAAACTAAAACAGATAAAAAGCATGGAAATGGGTGAAGGTCGATGAACTGTGCAGACAGAGATGATGCATGGAAAGAGATTGCATACAAAATAATAATGCAAGCATTACTCTTGTCGTTCACATCCCTGAGGAAAGCAAAAAGCATCCCATCAAAAGTGCTTTGAAGACAACAGTGTATGAGAAATTAGCCGATTTTGAAGTACTCAAATTATTACTCTTAACCAAGAGAGTTCTATAGCGCTCTTACAGTTTGTGAGCAGGTCCCAAAGAGAACTATTATTTTTACCTTTCATTTACGTCCAAAAATTCACTTTTAACAGTTGAATAAACATGAGCCATGATCTTTAGGAGATTCTGTGATGAATGTCCTGTGTTCAACCAGCATTAAGCATTTCTACTGACACTGCATGAATGTCATGACTCCATGTAATATGAAAGGGAAAATGCACAATAAACATTCTATGCAAATAAGCAATACACACAAAACTGTTGTTGATGTTTTAAGTGGACATTTTAGAAAACTCAAGTTCAGTAAACCCTGATAACCCTGACCTGTCCTCATCCCACTCAGTAAGTGTGTGGAGCACACAGGATTATTTCCACAGCTCTTGCTTTTGATTGGACAAGCCAAAGGGCTGCCATGTTGTGACAGCTTAACAGATTGGAAGCAAATCCAAGCCCAGCCCAGCTGCAGGTACCTGCTGCTTCTTTACCTTACACACACACACACACACACACTGATTCTGTATGTGCCTCCTTCACACATGGCTGCAATGAGTGAGTGAGACACATCCATGACAAGGTCTGTGTTTTTCTGACCGTTTAGTCTCGAACATTGCCTCCAGAAAAGTTGGAGCTGCCACTGGGACATGTACTAACCAGCCTCTAACCAAGCAAACACAATGGCAAATGTGTGTGAAACAAGAGATCCCTCAAACGTTTGGCTGAACAGCACTCATAAAATAAGACTAGGTCAAAACCTAGTATATGGTCAATGTGCTATATTGTGGCCAAATTGTTACAGGCATGGTCAGTGGTCATGTCTATAATGTGAATTCCTGGATATTAAATGTTCATCTGCAATTTTCTGTATTGGTCCAAGTAATATTTGTTCTTAAAGTGTACTGAGGTAGCATATCACATGATATGGTTGAGCTATGTTATGACTAAAAAAATGTTATACAGTTGCAAGAAATAAACTTTCCACTCATATCTTAAGAGGTTTGACTTGAAAGAGGACTTATTGTAATTATAACTATTTTAATTAACTATTAACTCCCTGCTCTTTCATTCGTTTATATCTGCGTGATGTCTCTCGTTTTTCTGACTGAGTTTTGTCAGAGTGGTTGTTATTTGGGTTGTTTAACTTTGCGCTGTTCCTCACTCTCTGCACAGCTGATTCCTTGTTTCTCTCCTACTCTGCTCTGTGCTGGACTGTTACCGTCTGTAACCACTGTCTCCGCCTCTCTCTGGTAAAGTTTTGCCACCACAGCGAAAATAAAATCACAAAGGAGACCAAACATTCCACGATCAATCATCTGATCCACTTCATCAATACATACGCGGTTGTTGTTGCTTTGCAACGGGTGTGTTAACGTTACCGAAGCCCGACTCCGTGATTAACGCGATTACATATGTTACCTTTCCAGATCTGTGGCTCCGAACCGGAGTTAGGACACCTCTGGTTTTATTTTAATTGACTTCAGCCTGGCTCGTCACTGGTGAATAGACGCCGTATTCTGTGGTATCGAACACCACACACGGCCTTTCAGTAACTATGATGCTGCAGCCTGAGCTCATCTTGACACTTTATGGCTGACTAAAGTTACTTAACTACCATTAATAGCATATACTTTTCTGTGGCTGCGGCACCGTGCAGGTACTTCTCTCTCACACCTGGTGAGACTCACCTCCCTCACAAACTTGCTTGACTACGTCACAGGAGGAAATATATATTAACTTATTTTGGGATTCTCAATGTGAGAAATATGAGGTATGGCATATGAGCGCATGAACTGGTTGATATGTGCGTCTCATGGTCAAAGCGTGAGACTCGGCAGCTCTGTATTACATTTTATGGGAATTTCTGATGCACCGCCGGTGGTAGACGTTCCTTCCATGCACTCGATTTAACGTCGCCGCCGGTCTCTCTCGTCTGTAGTCCCAATCAATCCCATTCAAAACTCCACAGGGTATGGCAGCAACGGAAGGATAGACTGCTCCTTCCCCTTCTCCTCATAATCCTTAAATTGGCACTATCCAACTGTAATACTAGCTGTAGCTTTACAGGGTGGAGCCAGTACTCAAAGCGTACATGGCTACGTAACTAACGTTCCCGCCTATTCATTTTGAAAGAGCAACGGCCAATGAGGGAACTCCAACACTCGGCCGACCAATTGTGTAACTTCATCACTCACTCATTCACTCACTCACTCGCTCACTCACTCACTCAGTGACAGACTTTTGCGCTTGTAGGACGGGCCTCCGCGGTCCAGCCAGCAACAGAGGAAGACAACATTTTCACCCTGAACAATGCTCTGCTGTCCCTCCATATGAATACTTCTTGTACACTACTTTGAAGAGAGGGATGGGAATATTCACTTTTTACTAAAAAGAAAGCACAACACAACCGTGTGACATATTTACCCAAGGAACATGTGCAGCTGTTAACATACAAAACAGCTACGAGTGTCTTGGTGATTATGTACAGAAGAATACAAAGGACTTGACCATTCAAGTGGCTACCAGACAGCAAAAGGTAACAGAAAAGCACAATCAATTTCCATCCTCTGCCAAAAAAAGCCTGTGTTTTCCCTGTGCATACCAACTATCAACATATCCATATGTCAATATTAAAGTATGTAACCAGATATGAATACTATAAATTCCCAAATAGTAGCTTTTATTTACCTCAACTGCAGAGGGTATCAGGCCTTTATTTGAAGCATGCTTATACTAGGACTTGCCTTTATTTCTTATTCCCTCTGTTTGATAAGTATATTTGGTCATATTTTAGTATGAAATAGGGATGTCCTGATCCGATCCTTTGTTTTACGTCAGCTGTCACACAGGTGTTTTTACTCTCGAAGCTTTTATGCACAGCAACTCAATGAGTGCAGCCGCTGTCAACTCTCTGTCGTCAACTCTCCGTCTCTCCTCCACTCCACAGAGCTACGTGTGAGTGTAAGCCTCGGACATACTTTCCGCGTTCTGTGTCCACGGACAGCTGCAGGCTGTGGATGGGCATGCGGTTCTATTCATACTACAATTGTGGGTCTGTGTGTGTACACTCACCAGCCACATTCAAAACAATAGACTTTAACGTTAGCTATGGCTGGTAGCTACCTTGCTAAGTAGTGACCAGCTTGTATTGATTGTGGCCACTCGTCTTGTATTCTTTTGAAGACGAATTATAGGCAGGGCCCGTTGCAAAAGAGTAGGAGCTGAGCCCCGCCCGCGGCCAAAATAAACACTCAACAGAATACAGTACATTCAGGTAACTCAGGCAAAGGCTGCACCTAAGCAACAAACATTGGAGGAGACTTTTAAAAGGAGAGAAATTCCCTCGAGACAGCAACAAGGCCAAAAAGATTACAGAGAGGGTTTATTATTTTATACTATGTTCTTTTGTAAAAAATTAAAATAAAAAAACATTAAGGAACTAATGCATTAATGCATTGCAGAGCTATTCAGTTGTCAAGTATAAACATTGGATTGATTAAAGTTTAATGTACTTGAAGTGTGCACTGTGCAGCTGTATTACCTAGGAAACTAGAAGTATCGGATCGGCATCGGCAGATACTCAATATTAAATGACTCTGATCAGGATCGGGGGCAAAAAAACTTGATTGGGACATCCTTAGTATGAAGCGTACTATTTTTCTGATACGTTCCCGTTTTCCCTGTTAAATGTTTGGTACTGCATTATGCTGTTGACACAAACTCAACACTTTCTGTGTCCAACTCAAATTAAAAGCCCTCTAGCATTTCAGTGGACAGAATCCCTTCATTTCTGAACAAGGATTTTATTCTGAAACATTTGCAAGACCGTGTTTAGTGACTTGCATGGTTCCCATACAGTACTCCAAATGTACAGGATAGTGCCATCTTGGGGCACTTGCCCATTACTACTAAATATAGTTTGGCTGAGACATTAACACACATAGACTGAAATCAGACAATAACACTTTAGATGAGTAATACAGAACAACAAAGTGTTGAAAATAGCATGAATATATTGTTGTTAAATTAATGTGATGGAAATCTTCATTATGCTTAGTTGGCATGCACATATGACCCCCGGCCAATTGTTTTGATGATTTGTGGCGGCCATTATTTGAAGAAATACGGTGCATTATTTGGATATGAGCAGATAATGTGCTCTGAACAAAAGTGAACAGCATCAGAATTTGTGCAGTTTTCCCCGTTTACCTGTCACCCAGCTGATACAATTTGCCTCAAACTCACATCACTTCTTCTCAGAGTCAACCCTCTAAATGATACAAAGTTAACCCTCTATTGCATGGTGTTGCCATATGGCAACAATTCCTTTATCTCAGTTTTACTAAAAGGCAGTAATATAAAATCCACGTTTTGCTGTTTAGTTGTGAAAAGGGGGTCTTTTACTTTGTTATGACAAATAATTGTCACTTCACATGACCAGGAAATCCTGTTTGCACTTCCTTTTTCCATGGACACGTGCCAGTGAGAGGGCCATGATGTGAGGGCTCCCAAAGCCAAAAAATTCCTTCAAGTAAAAAATTGAAATACTATCTGGGGTAAAGTAACTTTTAATTTTCATCATTAAAACCAGTTTGGATGTGATAAGTTTTTTGTAAAATGGTAAAATGAATTTGTTGCCATGTGGCAACTATATGCAAATATGGAAGTGATCTGTGTGCATTCAACCTATTGGACTGTAATTGACTTACATAGCACAAGGCTACTCTGAGACTATGTTTACAACTTTTGATTACATTTAAAAAGGGAAAAAACAATATTT
This sequence comes from Oplegnathus fasciatus, assembly GCA_003416845.1. NCBI lineage: Eukaryota > Metazoa > Chordata > Actinopteri > Centrarchiformes > Oplegnathidae > Oplegnathus > Oplegnathus fasciatus. The sequence goes on from NTHP01000521.1 coordinate 232,106, forward strand.
TTATTTATATTTGTAATTTCCCCAGTGTCAGTGCACAATAAGAGAATAGGGGAGTGGATCTTGTGGATTCTTTGATAGCTCCAAAATCAGGTCCAAGAAATGGTATCATCGCATTGTCTTCCACATGCTGGGTCTGACCCTGGCAGAGGCATGGCTCCTCTACCCAAGAGACTGCCACTGTTGGACTGCCTGTGCACTTATGGTACTTTCCACGATTGCGCATTGTTGCCATATGGCAATAATTGACCAACTACCCCCCTTTAAAACATTTTTTTTTTAAATTCAAATATTTCCTTTAAAAAGACATTAAAATATTTGTATCATGTTCAAGTAATAATTCATGCAATAGAGGGTTAAACTTGACACATTTCTTCAAATTTTAAAGCAAGATTACTTTTTATTTAAATATGTTCCAGTTTCAAAATAATGAAAAAATGAAAAAGGCCATGTGCAAACATTTGGGAACCCTGTCAGTTAGTACTTTGTACCTCCTCCTCCGGTAGCAGCTTGAAAATGCTTCCTGTAGCCAGCTAAGAGTATTTTAATTTTTGCTTTTGGAAATTTTCCCCATTCTTCCTGGATTTGGATCACTGTCTTGCTGAAATACCCAACCTCTCTTCAACTTCATGTCTGGGCTCACCTTCGAACATTACCCTCTAAAATGTTTTGATATTATATTAATATATTTGATATAGAATCCATTCTTTCTTCCACCCGCACAATATTTCCTGTGCCCCCAGCTGCCACACAACCCCAAAGCGTAATGGATCCACCTTCGTGCTTAACAGTGGGTATGGTGTTCTTCTCTATTAATGCTTCACCCTCTTTTCTCCAAACATACATTCTTTGGTTGTGACTAAAAAGTTCTATTTTGGTTTTGTCAGTCCAAAGCATATTGTTCCAAAAGGCTTCCGGCTTCTGAAGGTTTTCTTTTGCATACTTCAGATGCTTCATTTTGTGTTGAGGACGTAAGAAAGGCTTTTTTCTTGCAACTTTGCCATGCAGGTCTTTTTTATTTTTTTGAAACTGTAAAANNAAAAAAAAAAGTAATCTTGCTTTAGAATTTGAAGAAACGTCTCATGTTTAACTTTGTACCAATTAGAGGTCTGGTTAGCTTCTGTTCACATAAATATTAATTGTAGAAGGCATTTTGATTAGGGGTGCCCAAATTTCTCAACACCACTGTAGCTATTCTGACTGCTTGATTAATTTATGTACATGGTTCAAATACTTTTGGGGTTTTTTGTCCCTCTGATTTAGGTCCTGCTTACTACCTACTTATTACCTGCTTGTTAATCCAAATACAGACACAAATACAGATATTTTTTAAAAACAGATACACATGCCTAACAGAAATCGGAGCACACCATTTTTTACAAATTTGTGGTTATTCTATCATGACACATGCACATGTAGTCACTGACCCGTGTGACTCATCACCACAGCTGTGTTTTGAAGAAGTTCTACCCTTTAAAAGCCTCTAACACACCATCTGTTGATTTATGGTGCTTTGATTTACTGTGCACTCATTCACTCTTGAGTCCAACCTTTACCTCTAACTGCTTCTCATGTCACATTCCCCCTTGATGTCTCATACCTTTGAACCATAAGCCTCACTCGATCATCCCTCCTGACTTTCTTGTCCTTTTTCTTTCTGTTTCTCCCTGTATTTAAAATGGAAGTTACCATTAGGAGTTATTTAATGCGTATGAGTTCTTTTGAGGACACTTTTACAAAGTCATCTAAAGTCTTTTCATGTTTGCCTATCAGCCCACCCATTTCACATTTGTCAGTGTCTTCATCACTGTCTATCCTGGTGTGTGTGTGTGTGTGTGTGTGTGTGTGTGTGTGTGTGTGTGTGTGTGTGGTCAAGCCTAAACAGCCAGGGTGAGCTAATCTTATCTGGTGCAGGAAACACATTTCAGGGCCTTGACCCAAACAACTGGACAGGAAACGGGGTTCTAATCTGAGCCGATGGGAAGGACAACCTAGGAGGCTGAAAAGGAAACAAATAGCGGCAGAGAGGAGGTTCCCTTATGAAAAGATCCAATTAGCTGTTTCTTTCATCTACGTATTTATATATGCTGCTACCCAGCTCTCCTGACCTTTAATGAGTGTGGGCCTTCTGTTTGGTGGTTTCATCACTCATTCAGGAGTTTTCATTGATTCTGCTAGAACTGAATGAGCGCAGAATTTTTT
>NTHP01000521.1:234486-263376 GCA_003416845.1 Oplegnathus fasciatus
AAAAAAAGTTAATCTTTCTGTTAAAGGGGCTGTATGTAACAATTTACATGTATTAAGCATTTTTTAATTGTTTTTTGTTGCTACAGTGTGAACAGATTTTAACAACTTAAAAAATTAGACCTTCCCCAACTTGACTGTAACACCCTGTGGACTGATGTAAAGGAATCGGAACGGTTTTGCGCGCTCCCGAGTGCCTTTCCTCTCTTCAGCTCCGCTACAGCGCTAACAGCGTGCAACACTAGCAAGTTAGCTCTCTGATACTACTTCGTATTTATATAGAATTTAGATGACGTTATTTTGAATGTTGATGGAGCAGCTACAATGTTAGCATAGCCCTGATCAATACGAACTCCATTCAGAAAACAAGCATTTTAAAAGTTGTTTGTTTGTCGTCCTGCGGACAGACCTGACAAAGCATGAATTCAGACTTTTTACAAATCAGTATCATGATGTAGTTATTTCAGCATCTTTTTAATCCGTATATTGCAATTAAACCACAGCAAAATATGTTTATTTTGGGTTCACACTGCTGTAATAAGCCAGATTAATTCAGCCAGCGTATCGATCCGAACTTCATTCACAAAACAAGCATTTTAAAAGTTGTTTGCTTGTCGTCTTGCGGACAGACATGAAAGCATGAATTCAGACTTTTAACAAATCAGCATCATGATGTCGTTATTTTGGCATCCTTTTAATCTGTTTATTGCAATTGAATCACAGTAAAATCAGTTTATTTTGGGATCATACCGCTGTAGTAAGTGGAGTCCACTAAGCTTATGTCAACAAACGACCAGCACACACCACAACACAGAGTCACAACTCGACACAGGCAACACATCTTATTTATAATATTCCGTCTAGTTCACGGTGACCAGATGTCCCGGTTTGTCTGGGATTGTCCCAGTTTCAAGCTGGGTGTCCCGAGTCCCAACAGATATCTGTAAAACACTAATGTCCTGGTTTTCAACATTCACTACCAAATTATACTGGTTTTCACCACAATTAAAAATAATAATTACTGTTTTATTATTGTTTTCAGTGCTTACATAGACATTTATCGTGTTCTGTCCCACTCATGATCTAACCCAATATAAAAACATAAACAATACACCACGCGTCTGACATTCAACACTGATTTGTCTATATGCGTGTCAATCACTTTTTCGTTAAGGCAACGAAAATGCTTTATTCATGGTGTCCATGGTGTTGAAAGGTGCGCTCTTGTAGGTGTGCTTAGCACTGAAATAACTGTCCTCCATCCTGATGAAAACGCCTATGGTGCGTGCATAAGCGCATAAATGTACGTGTGCGTGAGTGCATACACGTGTGCGTGCATAAACGTGCAGTACACTTAAGGGTCCCGGTTTGGGGATTTGAAAATATGGTCACCCTTGTCTAGTTCACTTAACGTTAGTGTTTTTATCTAGCTAATGTAGCTATGCTGCCGTTGCTGAGCCTCTCTGTGAAAGCTAGACAAACAGCTTGATAAAGCTGGCTAGCAAGCTATCAACATTTTTTTAAACAACTTTATTGAAAAGCAAGCTATCGACATCATGCCTGTCAATTACGTTCAGTCTTGTGTGTGTCACGTCACTGTTCTGGCCGATGCTGGTTTGTGCCTACGGAGTGCGAGCACACGCACGAGCCGAGCAACAGGACGCTGACTGCAGTTGACTTAATGGACACGGGTGTCTTTGTTAACAAGCATTTTCTGAATGTTACATACAGGACCTTTAACTTTGTATGCCATGGCATCATCGCTAAAATTTTAATTCTGTTCCCTTCTTTACATCAGCCAAATGAGTATCAGTCTATGGGCACTTTCCATTCAGCTAATCATGCCTCCCTTCCTCGCCTCTCCGTCCTCCGGTCTGTGATCCGGAAATTGATTGAGGTCTGCCATCATTGAGGATCGTCCCGTTCCTTAAATACGTGTCAGGGGAGATGAGGAGTGAAGAGAGAAGAGCCTTCAGAGAAGACAAGGAGAGAAGGTTTCAGAGGAGATGAGGAGTGAGAAGAGAGAAGATTCCAGAGGGGCTTGGAGCAAGGAACCACAGGTGTAACCTATGCAGAAGTTTTTTTATTTTTTTGGGAAACCCTATGTGTCTCTCTGCCCTAACCCCTTACCCTTCCGGCAGTGCGCCCCTCCACTTACCAACATACAAAAAAAACTCTTTCTGTGACAGAGAGGGTATAAAGTGAGGAGAGTGAAACAGGATGATGGCTTAGACATCTGCTGGGGAGGAATTCATTCCCTAAATCACTGTCATTAAAGCTTGAATCAGAAAGAGAGAGCTATTGGGAGGGGGTGGTCCGGACAAGCCTGGGCAAGATAGCTAAAGAGAGAGAGGGGAGGTCAGAAAAGAAAGAATGATTACAAGAGCAGAGAGGAAGGACTGAATAATATGTATATTGTATATTCTACGTAAGTCGATGAGGTCATTATTCATCTCCCTTTCCCTGCTGTTCGATGTTTTACACGTCTCTTAATCTAGTTTTATGATGCCAGCTGGCATTTATAAACGCTGTGGCAAACGGCAGTCAGCGCATGCACCTGTGCACTAGGACCGGCAGGGGGTGTTCTCCAAGTGGTGTTTGTGAACACCGTCCTATGTACCTGCACATGATCTGAACACCGTCCTGTACCGCAACTACGCCAATGTGCGTCTCCTTATGCCTGTGAAATGTAAGGAAATAAAGTTGTTTACTTTTTATCAACTTTTTCCCCCCAACTTATTGAATACAAAAGTTCAAACAGGCATCCGATGACTGATGAGATAAAACACAATATTTTCTACTTCAGAGCACTTCAACGCAAGCTTGATCTTGACCAACTGCTTCTGTTTTGTTTTCTGATTTCTTCTACCGTTTGACTTTTCTTTTCCTCTGTGTGTTTCTCTGAAAGCAGAGGAAGGGAGTAGAGGAAAAGGCCCTGGGACCACTTTTTTGTTTTCATGATTTTTATGGGAAACAAACAATCTGAGTAAAGCCCTGGATAGAGCAAAACAACTGTGAACACTCATTACCGCACATTAGCCTGTTATTTACAACGTGAACAGACGACAGCAGTGATGTTCATGTGTGCTCTGATGAAATTGATGGTCAGAAATTGAAGCTGCACACACAAAGAATTTTATGTAAAAATCACAACATAGGTTGAAACAGACAGGACTGTCCATCCTCAAGCTAGAGATTCAGTGAGTAAATCGTGTCACTTGTGAGAGTTTGTTTCCACGCAGGATGTGACTGAGCACTCAATTCAAAAGCAGTTCCCAAGCTGATCTTGCCAACCATAGCTGTACAAATTCACCTCCTCCACCAGACACTTATATCAAAATGCAAGATGCAATGTATAAAAAAAGTGGAGGTTGTATTATATTTGTGGAACAGACATTTATTGACCAAAGCAGCAGTAGTGAGTTTCTTAATATCTGCTTAAAGAAAAATCTGCCATGTTCCTGACGCCGCCATTACCGCTATGTAATGGTGGACGTTTTTCAGTTAGAAAACAGTAGTTACGGGCCGTCCAGTTACTGTGTAACTAACTGCTGCTGGTCCCTCTTGTATTTGCCAATGTTGAAATTGCCATTCTTCTTCTTCTTTGTGTACTTCTAGATTAAGTACACAAATTCTCAGAATTTTGTCTTGGTAACTGAATTTTTGACACCAGTTTGAAATCTACCTTTACGTGCATGGACAGCTGTTATTGCAACTAGAGGTGGACAAAGACGTCCTTATCTGTATCTGTTCAACCAACAAAATTATCTGTCTCTGCATCTGTATTTGGATAGTAGACCAGAAGTGGGTGTGGTTTATACTGAAAGTCACGTTAAATCGAGCAAATGTTATATTTTCTAACCTAATATTCATTGGCAATGCAATTTTTGTGCCTTCAAAGCATCAAATTGATTTGACTGATCCTCATACTGTACTTTTCATCTCTCTCTCTCTCTCTTTTATTTGATTCAGTGGGGCCGACAACAGAATATAGTGACAAATGACTAGTTAGTGAAATCAAAGTCCTATGTTGCAAATAGAATGGGCATTTTTTAAAGAAACATGCCTTACTCATGCAAACCCCCTCCTACTTCGGGTAGAATTAATATCTGTTTCCATCGCATTATCTGTGCTTACGAATAATAAAAAAGGTGGTTCTCTGATAACATGAGTGAGGTGTCTCACCGGACCACCCTCCCTCTGTGAAGCGAAGAAAAGGTGTACTTATTAATAAGATGATGCTGCATCATCCCCTTTTGTAGAGAGGATGTCCCTCCTCTTGATGCAGTCGTCACGACTGCCAGCCAATGGGGCTGGCGTAATGGTATTGGGCTTCTGAGGACAACACAGAGGGGCATACCCCACAGTGAGATACCTCACTCATGTTATCAGAGAACCGGGGTTACCTTTGTAACCTAAAGTTTTGTGGTGGAGTTTGTTATTCTAAATTTTGACACTAAGATTTTAACTTTTACTGCAAACATATATCAGTTCCAAATAACGGTTATCGGTATCCTTGATTACTAATAATGAAAAAAACATATCGGTCGACCCCTACTGTATTCCCACATCATTTATTTTCCCCAAATCTTTAAGAAAAGGGAAGACACCTATAGCTAACTCTCACAGACACCAGTTAAAAGGAATAAGCATAAGTTGTGCTCGTAATTCACGCACGGTATCGTGCGGCTAGGAATAAAGTGGATATTAGTGCTGTGTTCTTGTGAGTTTATCTTAGGAGTCTTTCCTCCCCTACTGGTCAAAAATCACTTAATGCAGCTTTAAACTCTTCAAAATCTCAAAATATTTAACAGTTATTTCTCTTTGCTACTTGAAGTGTTACATGGTGATATGATTAACGTTTTTACATCACGCTCCATCCCCTAACAAACCTGTCTGCATTTGATATGGTTACTGGGATGATTCAAACAAAAATAGCCATAAAAAGCATCATCAACTTCTAATAGGGTTCAGCATGTTACTGTAGGTAACAACAAGAGTTTTTGCATGGAACAAACTACATACCATACAAAATGCACACTCACACCCTCTTGTTTATCTCTCTTTTTGTCATGTGAGCCTTCAGGAGAGTCAGAGTTGGGATGTGAATTCAGAGCGAGTACAGCTAGATCCTCCTGTTATCTCTCTTTCATCTCAGAGGAATTGGACTAATTCCCTGGTGAGATGGAGGAGACGAGATGGGAACCCCAACAGGTGCCTTAAAACAGATCTTCTGTTTGCTCAACCGAGTTTTTGAATCTGCACTGGACAAGATTCTCAGTTCCTGTTTGGGACTGTATTTAATATGAGGACCAAAGGAGAAAAATCAAACATTTGTGATTATGAAGTCTGGATTTATCACAACATATGCATTATTAGAATCACCCTCACCACGCTTAGTGACATATACTGTATACTTAAACATAAACTAACAACCTGTAGTTTAGTTGACAAATTTGTCAACTGTATATTCACCTTTGTTGGTTTGACATGTAACGCTGATTATCCTCTGATCCCTCCAATCTCTCATATCACTGCCAACTATAAACTGCCCAATAAAACAGATATACCAAAGAATAGGGGGCATTTTGTTTTCTACATATCTTGGTTTTGGGGCTTGATAGAGTGATAGAGTGACATGTTATGTGGTGCTGAGACACAGAAAAGTTTCATTTGTGATCAGAGGAAGCAGGAGCCAAAGGCCATCTAGGCCATCTAGGAGGAGGTGGACTAAAAATAGCTTTAAACCTCCTGTTAAAAAGGTCAGACGAGCTTTAAACACAAAGACATACAACTTGTGAATATGCATGCATGGATAAATGTTCTGTATGAGGAACACCTAACAAAATGAAAATAGGGAAACTGCTGACGTGTCTGGTGTAAGTCTGGATTTCTCACCTGCTGCTGTGAGAAGCGGGGAAGATGGTTACAGACTGTAACAGTCCAGCACAGAGCAGAGTAGGAGAGAAACAAGAAATCAGCTGTGCAGAGAGTGAGGGACAGTGCAAAGTTTAACCATTCTGACAAAACACTCAACATAGTGAGTCAGAAAAACGAGAGACATCCTGCAGATAGAAACAAATGAAAGAGCAGGGAGTTAAAAGATCATAAGAATAGTTATAATTATAACATTTTTTTATTAACATTATAGAAATGGCCACTGACTATGCCTGTAACAATTCAATTTGACCACAATAGACCACAATGACCATACACAGTCCAGCCATATACTAGGTTTTGACCTAGTCTTGTTTATTTCCTACTGAATGTTGGCCCTCGTCCACTGCCTCAGAGACACTTATTGAGGTCTCTCCCCCAGACTATAGCTTTTTATTTTTTGCTAGACAAGGCAAGAAAGGGGGTGGGGGTGGAATAGCAACAATGTTTTCTAACTTGTTCACCTGCACTGAATGCACTTTTGGAGAGTTCTCAACCTTTGAATACTTAGCCATGGATAATAGAAATGGACAACACTTTCTTGTATTAACCACCTATAGACACCCAAAGCACAATCCTAACTTTTTAACTGAATTTTCTGAATTATTGTCGATTGTTTATGTTTATTGTTTAATATGATAGAGAAATTTTACTGGGTGATTTTAATCTGCATATAAATGACTGTTCAGATTCTAGAGCAGTGGAATTTATGGACCTCGTCACTAGTTTAGACTTCACCCAACATGTGAAGTGAAACCGTGGAAATACACTGGACCTTCACAAAGGGTATTGATGCTGATGTTTCATTTATTTTACAGGTTCCAGTTTCTGATCACTCTTGTGTCTTTTTCAGTGTGTCTCTCTGTACACCAATTGAGTATTCGGAGCCTGATACATATACTTGTCGATGTACTGATACCACTGCTCGGTCTATACTGGCTGAGTGCTTATATATATATATACTTGACTCCTGTAGTGCAAACTCTGATTCCCTTAATAGTCTCACTGACAATCTGAATAGTGACTTGTTCAAAACGCTTGACTCTGTCGCTCCTCTTACAACCAGAAAACGCACTCGGATGAAATCAGCGTCATGGTTTTCAGATGACACTTGTGCACTCAAACAGAGTTGTAGAAAGCTTGAGTGCAGGTGGCGTATGACAAAACAAGAGATTTTTCGCCTTGCCTGGGTCGAGAGCTTTAAGTATAAACGTGCACTTTCAGCTGCTAGGACAGCATATTTCTCTCATCTGATTAACATTAATAAAAATAATCCACGGTTTCTGTTTGACACTGTCACTAGACTCACACAGAATACCCCTGTCAATAGCTTTTCATTCATTGCTGATGATTTTCTGAAATTCTTCACAAACAAGATTGACTCAATCAGTGATAAAGTCACTCGTCCGCACTCCTCTCAGAATGATGGTTATGAATCATCTGATTAATCGATGCAGGCACTGTGACTTGGACCAACTGTGCCCTTTCACATTCTAAAATAATTTCCCCTGAGGTTTTTACCAGTCTGGTAACTGCTTCCAAATCTACATATTAGATATACCTTCTAATGTTTTTAAGGAACTGCTTCGTGTGCTAAATAGTCCTATCGTTGAAGTTATCAACAAGTCACTTTCCATGGGCTCTGTGCCTTCAGCTTTTTAAACTGCCATTATTAAACCGCTGCCTAACCTAACAATTATAGACCAATTTCCAATCTCCCTTTCATGTTGAAACTACTCGAGAGGGCTGTCCCTGATGAACTTACTGCCTACTTGTCCAATAACAATCTCTTTGAAAAATTTCAATCCAGCTTTCGATCCCGTCATTCCACCGAAACTGCCTTGACCAGAGTAGTCAATGATTTACTAATTACTATTGATTTTTATTTAACTGATTTGTTGCTGCTTCTTGACTTGAGTGCAGCTTTTGACACCATCAACCACAGCATACCTTTAAGCCGCTTAGAGTAGCATATTGGTAACCAGGGGACAGTGCTTTCATAGTTTTGCTCTTACCTATCAAATAGATCTCAGTGTGCAAACTACAACAATGCATTCTCTGAATTTTCTGATGTAAAGTTCAGTGTACCCCAGGGATCGGTCCTTAGCCCAATACCTTTCTTGATCTACATGCTTTCCCTTGGTGACATCATTTGCAAATATGGTATCAATTTTCACTTATATGCTGACGATACACAGCTATATGTACCTGTAAAGTCTAATTATCTCTTCCAACTCCTAAATTTAGAGGCATGTCTATCAGAAGTAAAAAAAATGGATGATGAAGATTTTTGCTGTTAAATGCTGATATAACAGAGTTATGACATTCCATTCCATTCATATCAAGGCTACTACCAAGACAGTATTCTTTAATCTTAATAATATGGCCAAGATCCGACCTATTTCATTGTTGCGTGATGCTAAAACCATAATCCATGCATTTGTATCCTCCAGACTGGATTACTGTAATGTCCTTTTCTCTGGTCTTCGCAGTTGCACTACTAGAAGCCTTCAGCTTGTTCAGAATTCTGCAGCTAGAATCCTGACAAAAATTTGACCATATAATACCCATTCTGGCCTCTCTTCACTGGTTACCAGTGCAAGCTAGAACTGATTTTAAGGTTCTTCTTTTAACTTATAAGGCCTTGCATGGTCTTGCACCACCTTACATATCTGAGCTGATTACACCATATACACTGGCTTGCCCACTTCGCTCTCTCAATGCTCGTCTCCTGGTCATTCCCTCAGTTAACAAAGAATCAGCTGGCTCCAGAGCATTTGCTTACCATGCCCCTTATCTCTGGGATGTACATATACATATATATATTTACATATATACTGTACATGATGTTTAAGAAAGATTACAGCAGACAGCCAACAGAGAGAGTAACCCGTTGTCTTAAGTGCATGTGCACACACAGTGAGTTTTACGTTTTACTGTGGACAAGAGTTTACCACTGTATGAACTGACTAGAGTGTGTACATATTCACACATGTACACACACAGCACTGATTTAACTCTGATCTGGTTAATATGATGGCAGCTTGTATGAATTGAATCAGTCTCAATAACAAACTATTAAAAAAGTGTGTGTATATCTCTATACGTCTTGTAGTCTTGTCCTGTCAGTGGTCATGATGTTGCAAGGTTTACAACATGCAAATACAGACTACACGCCAAACACACACAAAGAGAAACATGCAGATAGCCACAAACAAACGCGTGTGCGCACACACACACACACACACACACACACACACACACACACACACACACACAGATGACTGCTGAACCACTGAACCACAACTGAAATCCCTCCTGCCCTTTTGTCCCATGAGCCACAGGCACAGACAAATGCACATGCAATCATTTATGGTTATAAATTATGGAGAAAGACTACAAATTATGCTTTTTAAGCGCATTCCAAAAAACATCTTACCTTCCTGTTTCTTCTTCCCCTCAGCAGAACACCCAAATACGGATGACAAACCACCATTGTTTTGGACTGTAGAGGGCTGGGTCACAATTGCTGGGGTGGTGTCAGTAACAACATGCCGGGAAATGGAAGCAATCCTCTGTAAGATTGAGCCCACACTATCTCTGGCATGTCCTGCGTAATCCTCCAAAGACCGAATGGCTCTGGGGCTGGAGGGGCTGTAAGAGCTGTAAGGACTAGGCAGGCTGGGGACCACCTGGACAACTTGGGGCCCTGAGAGAAGGTCCAGTTGGAGGCTCTGGGCTGGAGAAAGGGGCACTGGTAAGCAACTCATCTCTTGAAAAGGGATGGAGCCTTGCATGGAAGTTGGAGAACATGAGGAGAAAGGCAAAACGGGATGGTGGAGGAAGAGGGGTGGGGTCTCAGAAGAACTGTCCAGGCTGCTGAGGGAAGCTGAAGGGCTGGCTGAGGTGGATGGTGGGCTGGTGTGGTGTTGGAGGCCTCCTACGCCCCTTGGTGGAGGCTTGGGGGGGTTGGGGCTCATGGATCCTCCTTGAGTTGAGGTGCTGCTTACCAAGCTGTCCAGATCCAAGGGAAACTTGTTGAGACGTGGAATCTCTTTGGCCTTGGGCTGGGGAGCCTTGAGGACCTGGGGCCCTTGCTGTTGGCAGTGGTTTTTGGAGCCACAGTAGCCGTCCTCCTCGAAGGAACTGGCATTATGAAGACGACCATTCCAGTTGGCATTAGCATTGGCAAACCTCAACCCAGGAGAAATCCTGCCTCCACCCCTTTGCATACTCACCATTCCTCCTCCATCACGAATTTGAAGGTCTAGGCTGGGCATGGAGCCATGGTTCACCCCCTGAGGCTCTGGAACACCCAACATTATCCCTGTCCCCTGTTCTATCTCAGAATGGAAAACACTCCCATGGGAGGAGAACTTCTTCATGTTGGGGTTGCTTCCCAAGTTGGCATCTCTCTCTAGGTGCTGTTGTGGGACCTGGAGCTGGGTTTGGTGGTACTCCCCCAGAGGTGGAGGGCTGGGATATGACCCCAGCTTAGTAAGAGTAAGGGCACCCCCACCCCCTCCAGAGTACTCCAGGCTGGACGTGGAGCTATGAAGGCTGTCGTTGTCACTGCCTGGCCCAGATAACATGGAGTAACCGTTGGGGTTTAACCTGTTCTGGAGGGATATAGCTCTTGTCATGGAGGAGCCGTTGTTGTGGATGGCCACCCTGTTTATGGTTCCCTGGTTGAAGGACAGGCTGCTGACTATAGTACGGGACTTGCACACTGGGCTGGGATTGGAACTCAGGCTGATGTGGGAGTGGTGGGCTGTAGAGCCCAAGTTGTTGTTGTTGTTGTTGTTAAAGGTTAATGAAGGGGACTGGCCACCTCCACCCCGCACTTCGCTGGCTTTGTTGTGGTTGTGGAAGAAATGGGAGGAAGAGGGAGAAATGGGGGTGGAGACGGAGGAAGCTGTGGAGAAGGATGGCATGTCGTCCACATCCTCAATGTCGAAGGACCTCTTCAGTGCTGCAGGTGGGAAAAAAAGAATATATGAGTTGTTAATAAAATGAGTTCTAACACCTAACCAGTCCATCTTGATATATGTCATATGTACGTCTTTTGGAGTCAGTGTGGACAAGACATTTGTTGAAATGTTGAAGCGTTACATGCTCTGTCAGAAAGACAAGTGATGGACTTCTAAAATGCTCTACCATCCATCACCTATGACATTAACATGTCCCCTGCTAAACTGCAGTTACTCTTACATACTCCCACCGAATGTACAGCAGCATGAGACCTCTCACATCACCAGAGCTTCCTGCATCAGCCTTTGTTTAAATATGGGCTTGATGGTGGTCAAATGGAGGTAAATTACATGTTCCACCTTCTGGTGGGGAATAGTCTGTAAACTGTGATGGATGTTTACAATGAAGAGTTTGGGTAATAATTTTATCATTGGTCTTCTTTTTCTCTGCCAAATAAGTTTAACTAACCTGTCTGATCGTCTGACTGATCATGTTTCTTGACCCACTGGACCTATTTTTAGTGATGTCACCATGTTTTGAGATCTTGGAAAAGAATGTGGTGAGTACAACAATATTATTACTGATAGAAATGAAGGCCAGAGCTAATAAAACCCTAGTTGTAATAAATTGCAGCTTTTGTTTAAATTCTCTTGCAGCTGCAGATTGTGAGATTGTGAGTCTGGTAATCCATGATTTCTTTTTTTCCATAACGTTAGCTCAGTGGATCAGGCATAAACCTGGAATCTTCAACTTTCCACACGGTGTCTCTCTGTAGCAGCTATATGCACCTTTACCTTTCACCCTGGACACCATTACTTTTGTGAAGGGGGTTGTGGACAAGTTTGTGCCCAAAAAGTGTTCCGTCTCATCTCTTTCAAATTCAATTCTTTTATCAACATGACAGTTTAGTGGACAGCGTATTGACAAAACTATCTACGAAAAAAAACTGACATAGTATCCACAGTGTTCAACAGTTATAACTATTATTCAAAACTAATAAATGCACTAATTGAATGCACTTATTGTAAGTCACTTTGGATAAAAGCATTAGCTAGGCTAAATAAATGTAATGTAATGTAATGTAACACGCACTTCACATTTTCTTTGAGCTGCAAACACAAAGGGTGGATTGAGGTCAGAGCTGGAGTCAGGGAATCCAGTGGGGTTTTGTGTTACAAAAAACAACCACTGCAACGTGACACACCATGAGAAGGAGTGGATGAGTGAATGAGTCGCACGAGGAGGGGCATATAATTATAGTTCCAAAGTGAAAGCTGAGATGTCATCCAGAGTTGTTCACAGCTTTATCGTTTTGTGAAAGTTGCACCTAAATACCTCTGGCACCAATTCATCACAACTGGCAAAGCTGTTTTAACATATTTTTTTCATCATCATGTCACCTTTTGCATGCTTCTATCAGACAAATACTTGTTTGTTAATTACTGAAGTGCAACACTTACTGTATTAATTCCAGGGTATTGTGGGTAAATTTTCCTAATGTAGAGCTGAAAAACTACAGTAATTTTCACAAAATTTTGAGAGCAAAATTATTTATCTCCCTTGTTTATCCATCTGTGGGATAAAAATAGTTGCACCACACTACAATGGACAGTTTTATGGCTGGTTTCCAACCTCTTTAATTGTCTGACTGTTTGTTTTATGACCTGTTGGAATTATTTTTAGCGATCCCACTGTGGTACAAGATCTCAGCAATTACAGAAATAACAATGTTATCATAACCAAGAGAACCGAAGACCAGTGGTACAAAGACAACACAGTTGTAATACACCAGAGTTTTCATTTACATTTTTCCTTTAAAGGTGAGAAACACTGCAATACATACAAGGGAGGACATTCACACTTGTAAAGATGAGGTGAGAGTGAGTGTGTGCATCTATACTGCTCAGCTTGGAGAACTAAAGTGTAATTACAGGACTCTCTCTCTCTCTCCAGCAGCCAGCATTCAAGTCTGCCCATAGGTGTTGTGCTGCCGGAGCGCACCGTAACAACGCTCTACTGCTTTTTTTCTCCAAGTGAGGAAATAAAATATTCGCAGTTCGCATTATCTGGTTGAAATTCATATACATTTTTTAAGCACTTGAACATCCAGTCATCACTAAAGCCAGGGCTTGACATTAACTTTATTGCACACTAGGGTTGGGTACCGAACTTGGTACTTTTAAGGGTACTGACCGAATTATGTCGGTGCTACCGACCGATTCATGTTAAATCAATTGGTGCCAAACTTCGGTACCTGAGAGCGCATCTGGGTGAGAGAGTAAAGTATACGTTAGAGAAAGAGAGAGAGAGCGAGACCATGTGATGTCACATGTGGTCTGAAGTGTGGTTAAACTTTTCAAAGCTTGACGCAGACAATGCTCTCTGCAGTCTCTCAATCCCACTAAACTATCCTTGCTGCTACGATTCCTAGATTTTGGGAAAGATATCACGTGTGCTTCTTCCGAGACACATGACAGTGTGCTTACACTATGCCCTGGTGACCATAGGTGTAGTGCTGCCAGAGTGCACCAGAACAACGCTCCGGCACTTTTTTCTGTCCAGGTGAAGAAACTGAATATTTGCAGTTCGCATAATCCGGTTGAAATTCATAAAAACTTTTAAGCGCTTGAAGATCCAATCATCACTAAAGCGTATGTCATGCAAGAGAGCCACTAGAGCGTAAAGTACCGGGAAAAAAAGTACCGTTAGGTACCGGTACCGGATTCCAGGTACCAGTAGCGGTTCAAATATGAATGCTATCCAACCCTATTGATCACCAGCCACTGTGGCTAGTGGTTTTCCCAAAGTTACTAGTACACTACGTGCCCGGCCAGGCACCAAACAGCTGCCAAAGCAAGACTGCTGAGCAGGGTGATGCTGCTTCCTGTGACACACATCGTAATTTCCTTGAGATCGATTCAGTTGTTTACTCTTCTCCTCCTAGATTTTCTGTGTGAATCCATCTACTCTCTTAATCTCCAATCTTTCACTTATACTGTTATAGCCTCTACCTGAGTTCTACTTGCTTAGAATTGTTCATTGTATTTTCCATATCAACCTTAATTTAGTTTAGTTTAGTTTAGCCTATTAGCCTACAGTCAACACAACCTTCGCTAACTACAATGGCT
Source organism: Oplegnathus fasciatus (assembly GCA_003416845.1). Lineage (NCBI taxonomy): Eukaryota > Metazoa > Chordata > Actinopteri > Centrarchiformes > Oplegnathidae > Oplegnathus > Oplegnathus fasciatus. Next base: position 248,520 of record NTHP01000521.1, read on the forward strand.
TGTGATGACTGTTCCATAGTTGCAGATAGGGTGTCTCTGCTAGAGAGACGTGTCCGTGAGTTAGAGGAGCTTATCTTAGCTAGACTTAGCCTATGCTAAGGCATGGCACGGGCACTCCAGTTAGCAGCAGCCGCAGGCCTGCCAGCAAGCCTACTAGAGAAAGCAGAGTTTGTCCATGTGGAGTGGCGTGGAAAGGCTTGGAAGAGCATGCAACCGGTTGTGTGGCCCGCTTTGCAGTCACCTCTACCGACTGCAAACCAGTTTTTCGTCGCTCGCCAGCCCCGTTGGTAGTCCTGTTGGCCTGCATGCCTCTTCCGCCTCCACTGACAGGATCAAACAACGCACTCTAGTGATAGGGGACTCCATCACCCGCAACATTAGATTAGCGACGCCAGCCACTGTTTGCCGTTTACCCGGGGCCAGAGCATCCGACATTGAGGCTAATCTTAGGGTGCTGGCGTCACGCAGGGAGAAGCAGGGGAGCCAGGCACACAGCACCACCACTAGCTTTAGCAACATCGTAGTCCATGTCGGCACCAATCATGTCCATATGAAGCAGTCAGAGATCACAAAGGAAAGCATAGCCAGAACATTAGAGTTGGCATCGATTAATTGTCTCTGGTCCCTCAATCAGACTTTATTTGTTTAGCACTATTCATACAAACAAAATGTAGCACAATGTGCTTCACACAAGAAAACAATACCATACATAAATAAATAAGTTCAATTCAAAGTCAGACTAAAAAGGTAGGTCTTGAGTTTGCTTTTAAAAATATCAACATTCTCTGCTGCCCTCAGGTCTTCAGGAAGGCTGTTCCAGAGACGTGGACCATGGTAATAAAAGGATGCCTCACCGTGGGCTTTTGTTCTGAAAAGGCCACTACCAGAAGACCCGAGGGTTCTAGCTATATTCTTTTTTGGGAGACCAGAAAGTAGAGCATTACAATAGTCAATCCTGCAGGTAATAAAAGCATGCATTAGTGTCTCTGTGTTGGCTTGAGAGAGAAACGGTTGCACTCTGGCAATGTTCTTAAGATGATAAAATGCATTCTTAGTTATGTTTCTAATGTGAGCTTCAAAGCTAAGATCTGAATCAAATATAACTCCTAAGTTTTTTACTTGTTGACAGGGGTTTAATGCCAGTGCTTGCAGTTTCTCACCGGGTTTGCCTCTCTGAGCTTCAGCACCAATAACCAATACTTCATCTAAAATACAGTTAAAAAGGGCATCTATTGGTCCTAAGTTATCAAGAGACACAGCAATGTAACGCTGTGTGTCATCAGCATAGCTATGGAAATGTATGCCGTGCCTCCTGATGACGTTTCCAAGCGGCAGCATGTAAAGGTTAAAAAGTGTAGGACCTAAAATTGAGCCTTGAGGAACACCACAATTAATTTTATGCCTTTTAGGTGAGCATTCATCCATACTTACAAAAGATTCTCTATTGGTAAGATAAGATTTGAACCACTTAAAAACAGTACCAGAGAGGCCAATTTAACAGTGAAGTCTATCTAAAAGAATCAAGTGATCTTCAGTATCAAAGGCTGCACTTAAGTCAAGTAACACCAATACGGAGAGTTTTTTCATATCCATATTGGACCTGAGATCATTTACAACCTTGACTAGTCCTGTCTCAGTGCTATGATTGGCTTCAAAAAAGTTATAAACTGTTTTAAAAATGATGTGGGAATGGGATCTAAAAGGCAGGTTGCGGATTTTAATTGGGAGATAACTTTGCCAAGCATGTCAGCATCAATCAGGACAAATTTCTCCAGTGTTTCCTTACATAAAAGCAAAGGTTCTGCGGTATTAAGATTAATCGGCTGACTTTGACTTAAGTTTGATCTAACAGTGTCTATTTTATCTCTGAAATGGACTGCAAATTCTTCACATTTGGAATTGGTAAACATTCTGCTAGACTTCCTAAAACAAGGTTAATTAAACGGTCAATAGTTGAAAAGAGGATTTTGGAGTTATTCTGGTTGTCGGTTATCAATTTTGAGAAGTGTGCTTGTCTTGCATGTTTAATGGCCTTATTGTATATAGTCAGCTGTTCATGGAAAATGTGATAATTTACCATTAATTTGTTCTTTCTGCATCTTCTTTCTGTGATTCCACAGTTTCTTTTTAATTGCTGAGAGCGGACGGCGTTCATCCTACTGGAGTAGGCGCCGCTATTTTGTCAGGTTTGACAGTAGGCACTCGGCAGGTCACAGGTGGTTAGAGAGCCTGTTAGGGTTACAGTTAGTGCGGATTTGGAGTCCATGAGCTTAGTTAAAATGTCTTGACAGGGAAATCCTCATAGTGCAGATTATCAGACTGATAGCTTGGTTTATAACATTGAGACTGTTTCCTTCCCCTGCCACTTTACTCAAAAAGTATCTTTCCCCAAATATGTGAATCATGATAATCTGATTATCATCTCCACCACTGGCGATGGTGAAATGTCCCAGAAAGCACCTGGTAAATTCTTACAAATGAAATATCTAAGGACGAAAATCTCAAATTTGGTTTTATAAATACTAGATCACGATCTAGCAAAGCCTTACTGATAAATGATCTGATTCTTGAGCATGATCTGGATATGATTGGTTTATGTGAAACATGGTTGAAACCAAATGTTTTCTTGCCATTAAATGAAGCCTCCCCACCTGACTATACCAATTCTCATGCCGCTAGAGCCACTAAACAGGGTGGAGGCGTTGCCTTAATCTTTAAATCTATTTTCAAATGAAATTCTAAACAGGACAATAAATTTAGATCATCTCTCTCGTGTTAAAACCATCCCCATCAGCCGCAAATTGCTTGGTCGAAGGAAAAAGATTCCACCTTGTGGTACTCTATAGACCACACAGCCCTTACTCCCAATTTTTAGAAGAATCTGGAGATTTTATCTCAGATCTTAGTTATTGGTGATTTTAATATTCACCTAAATAAAGCCTACGACCCTCTAAGTAAAGCCTTTTTTGGCACTTATTGATACTTTTGGTTTCACTCAGTTTGTACATGAACCTACTCATAGCAGTGAAAACACCCTGGGCTTGATTCTCTCCCGTGGGATAGAGGTGTCTGCCCTGACTGTGTCTTCTGTCTCATCCGCAGTGTCGGACCACTTTCTAATTAAATTTGAAGCGACACTGGCCTGTCCTTGAAATAATGGCCCCGATGTTTCCACCACTCGCCACATTGGCCCAGCAACTTTAACTTCACTTAATGAATAATTGCCTGCAGTCCTGGCTCCTTTCACGACAGCGACAGAGCCTGTTGAAAATTGTACTAGTAACTTAAATTTGGCCCTTTCAACCCTTCTAGATTCAGTTGCACCTCTTACTACCAAAACCAGGTGGTCAAGAAAGTCTACTCCCTGGTTTACAGATGAAACGCGTGCTCTTAAGCAGGCCTGTAGGAGATTAGAACGTAAATGGCACAAATCAAAACTGGAAGTTTTCTACCTTGCATGGCACGATGGTGTATTGAACTATAAGCGTGCTCTGTCTTCTGCAAAAACAGCTTATTTCTCTCGCTTAATCAGTAGCAATGAACAGAATCCTAGATTTCTTTTTGACACTGCAGCTTAACTTACTCAAAAGCAGCCGTCTGTCAGCTGCTCACTCTTTTCGGCTCATGAATTCTTAGATTTTTTCTGTAATAAAATAGATGAGATAAGACATAAAATTACTTCCTCATCTCCAGCTACCGTAGCAGAAGCAGTTGTACAATATTCATATGCTGAATCCCTGCTAATCTCAGATTTTACAGATTTTCAGCCTGTCTCTCTTGAGACATTGTCTGGCCATCTCTGGAACCTATAATGCTGAATATTGTTAATTTATCACTCAGAACTGGCATTGTCCCAATTAGTTTTAAGACTGCTGTGGTTAAACCTTTACTTAAGAAACCACACCTTGATCCAGGAACTTTAAATAATTATAGACCAGTCTCAAATCTTCCATTCTTTTCAAAAGTATTAGAAAGAGTTGTGTCTCAGCAACTATCAGCCCACATAACTAACAGTTATCTTTTTGAACCTTTTCAATCAGCTTGTAGGGCCTGTTATTCCACTGAAACAGCACTTATTAAAGTGGTAAATTTTGCTTACTATGGATTCAAATTCCACCTCAGTGCTTTTATTATTGGATCTCAGTGCGGCCTTTGATACCATTGATCATGGCATACTCCTAGACCGTCTCGAAAACCAATTTGGCGTCTCTGGCCTGGCCCTCGCATGGTTAAAATCGTAATTTCCTGCTCCTAAATTCTGATAGAACTGAGATGCTAGTTACTGGCCCTCCTCAACATAGACACCAGTTTGATCAAGTAAAAGTAACTCTTGATAACCGTGTGATTTCCCAAAGTTTAACAGCCTGGAATCTCTGTGTTACATTTGATCCTACGCTCTCTTTTGATCAGCACATGAAAGAAATCACCAAGATCGCCTTTTTCCACTTGCGTAACATCACTAAAATTAGATCCTCTCTGTCCATGGCTGACGCAGAGATCCTAATTCATGCCTCTGTTTCACCCAGATTGGATTACTGTAACGTTTTGCTATCTGGTCTGCTGCGCAGGAGTACTAAAAGTCTTCAATTGGTTCAGAATATTGCAGCTAGAATCTTAACTAAAACTAGAAAATTTGTGTTTCTGATGACTTGTAAAATTATAAATGGGATTGTCCCTTCTTATCTGTCTGATCTCATTAAACCTAATGTCCCGTCCTGTGCTCTCTGCTCCCAGAATACTGGGCTCCTGTGTGTCCCCAGAGTTAAAAAGAAGTCAGCTGGCGGCAGGGTCTTTTCCTATCAGGCCCCTCCTCTCTGGAATAATCTTCCTGCTGACATCAGACAGTCTGACTCCGCTAAGGCCTTTAAATCTAAGCTGAAAACTCATATTTTCGCCTTAACTTTCAATTAGTGTTTATCATTCAATACCTCAGGCCCCATACCTGTTACTTTCCTTTCGGTGGGTTAGTCTCAGTCTCAATATATATATTAACATCAGTACTTGATGAGAAATTTACTAACAATTTTCAAACTCTTTGTTAACCACTGCATTCCTCTAACCCTCTGCTGTTTTTGTCTCCCACAAGCCGCCTAGCTGTGCATGCCCCCCTCCTCCCCTTGTCTCTCTCCCTCTCCCTCTCCCTAGCCCTCTCCTCCTCCTCCTCTCCCTCACTCAGACTTCTCTCTGCTGGACCATCGGCCATCCTGGGACCTCTCTCTCTCCAGGCTGTCGGTACCTCACCCAGACGTGGATCTTGATCATCGTCCCCCCGGAGCTTCAGCCTCTCTTCCCCTCTCCCTCTCTCCCTAGCTTACATATTATCATGTCTCTATCTATGTAAATGCTGTGCTTGCCTCCTGTGTGTTTATGTGGCCTGCCCTCTTCCAGGTCTCCATGGTGGAGAGGGGGTGGTGTGCAGCAAGTCTTACCTATCCTGTCAATCCCTGAAGTTGCTTGATGTCCTCCTGGATCCATCCTCTTCACTTTTGTTTTACAACCTACATTTCTGTCATCAAATTGTATACACTGTGATATTATTGTTGATGTTTTTCTGTACACTCGACATCTATTGCGTGTTTGTCCCTCCTGGGAGAGGGATCTCTCCTCTATTGCTCTTCCATTTTTTCCCTGTTAAAGGTTTTTTGGGGGGAGTTTTTCCTAATCCGAGTCGAGGGTCTGTACAGATTGTGAAGCCCCTTGATGCAAATTGTGATTTGTGATATTGGGCTATATAAATAAAAATTGACTTGACTTGAATAGCCACTCAGTATTTTCACTAGCCACAGTTTTGTTGTTCGGAAATTACATTTTATTTGATTAAAGTTGACTATGTTGCGCTACAATTTACTTTAAGAAGTAGATTTACAACCCTTTTAAATGTAAATGACCACTGCAAACACTCAAATCAAGACAACATAAAATGTATAACACTACAGTCAACAAATATTCAGCTCTGATAAGGTTGTGTATAAAGCTCCTTTTGTATGAAAACATGCAACCGATTAAGACAAAGACACAAAAAGAGCAGCTTCCTATTGCATATAATAAAAGTGGTGCAGGGGTGTAGAAGATTAATTGAAAAGATAAAAACTAAATGGACAGAAGTAGAGAACAAATTAATTTGTCTAATCAATGTGAATTCCAAGTCCTAAAAACACAATATTACCAGAGGTGTGGTGCTATTTGATCATGCACCGGAGCACACCTATGACGCATTCGTGCGACAAACAAAGCACATCCAAACACTAAATTCCACAACTACAAAATTTCAACAGATCCAATAAACAAAATGACCGAAAAGGTGTAGGCTGAAGGCAAGGCTTATTATATATACCCTTGTCACATTTCACTACATCATCGATTTCACCATCAACCCAATATATCCACAACACGCAATGAGCAGCCTGAAGGAAAAAATTGAAGGAAGCAACACAAACAAAAACCACTGAACAATATATATTATCAACAATATATATATATATATATATATATATATATATATATATATATATATATATATATCATGAACATAAATATAACATAAGGTGTCAGCCCAGTTCCCTATACTTGTTCAATACATTATTTTTAAACATTTTCTTAAATTCAACAATTGTTTTAGACATTTTTAATTCATCTTCAGCTTGTTCCCTAAATTCACCCCTTCAACTGAAATACATCTATTTTTCAAGTTTGTCTGTAATTTGTAATTTAGCAAACACAGTGTTTGATGGTTCTTGATATTTACTTCAGGTGATAATTCTTATGGCCCTCTTTTGTGATATGAAAATTTGATTAGTATATTTTTTGTATGCTTTTCCCCTTACCTCTACATAGTAAGTGAAATATGGAACAATACTTGAGCCGTACAATATGTATAAAGCATTGTCATGTAACAAGTCCTTAACTTTGTACAAAAGATAAACTGATGTAGATTTCACATGATTTATATGAGATTTCCAGCACAATTTATCATCAAGAACAACCCCTAAAAACTTAGTTTCCTTTACTCTTTTAATTTCTGTATTATCTATTTTTATTTGAGCATCTATGCTGACCACTCGATTACTGAATATTATAAATTTAGTTTTTCCAAGATTCAAGGACAATTTATTATCATCAAAACATTTTTTAACTTTTGACATTTCTCTTTCAACTGTATTCAACACACTTTCTAATTGTTCTCCTGAATAAAATAAATTAGTCCACAAATAAAATACATAATTATACATATAATACATAATTTTGACACCATCACAGGATCATTTATATACAAAATAAAAACTTTGGGCCTAAAACCAAGCCTTGCGGTACTTCACAATTTACCCGTAATAACTCTGAGACAGTACTGTCTAATTGAACGTACTGATATCTCTTCTTCAAGTAACTCAATAACGCAACACCTCTAATACCATATCTACCTAACTTCTTTAACAGCAATTCGTGATCTATGGTATCAAAAGCTTTCTTAAGGTCCACAAAAACACCCACCATATATTTCTTTTTATCCAGCACAGTCGATATTTCATGTACTAATTATATTAGTGCCAATGCTGTTGAATGATTGGATCAAAATCCATACTGGTTATCACTTAAGATTTTATGTTTCTCTGTAAATGTATCTAACCTGGAAACAAATAATTTTCCTAGAATTTTTGAAAACTGGGGGAGCAGAGGCATTGGTCTATAGTTTGAAAATAAATGCTTATCCCCTGTCTTATACAGATGAGTAACTTTTGCAGTTTTCATTTGATCTGGAAATAAACCAGATTTGAAATAAATTACATATAATAATGCTCTTGAGTAGTGACATATCAATTCCATAACAATCCGTTGATCTTTTTGCCTTGCAGTTTTTTACTAGATTTAACATTTCTATTTCCTCCACATAATCAAGAAATATAGTATTCATAATATCAACAATAGCATTTCCAGTGTCATCATCTGTGTTTGTCTCCGGTATGTCTTTTGCCAAGTTGGGCCCTTCTTTATAAAGAAATTATTAAATTCAATGGCACTTATTTTTACATCATATGTGGTCGTATTATCATTTCTTCCAAAATAATTTGGGTAAATTATTGCACTGTTAATCACTCTCCATGTACCATTCATATTGCTCTTGTTCTCTTCCAGCAATTAGCTGTAATAAGCCTTTCTGTGCTATCTTATTATACCTGTTTACTTGTTTTTGTATTTCTTATATTTATTTTCGGTTTCTGTCATTCTATACCTTAGAAACTCCCTATACAAAACAGTTTTCTTTTTACATGCATTTTTCAAACCTTTAGTTGTCCATGGTTTATTTTCAAATTTATATTTCTGACTATAGTTCCTCAAAGAACAATTTGTATCATACAATTCTATTAGTATCTTCAGTTATGAGTTACACTCCCCTCCAAAAGTATTGGAACAGTGAGGCCAATTCCTGTATTTTTTCTGTGGACTGAAAACATTTGGGTTTGACATCAAAAGATGAATATGAGACAAGAGATCAACATTTCAGCTTTTATTTCCAGGTATTTACATCTGGATCTGATACACAACTTAGAAGATAGCACCTTTTATTTGAACCCACCCATTTTTCATGTGAGCAAAAGTATTGGAACATGTGACTGACAGGTGTGTTTTGTTGCCCTGGTGTGTCCTATTACATTGATTATTCAAACAATAAATAGCGCTGAATGTCTACGTTCAGTTTCAGATTTGGGTTTTGCCCGTGCAGACTGCATTTATAGTTAGAGGTGTAACCAACATGAATACCAGAGAGCTGTCTATGGGTGAAAAACAAGCAATTGTGAAGCTGAGAGAAGATGAAAAATCAATCAGAGCCATTGTACAAACATTGGCCATAGCCAGTACAACCATTTGGAATGTCATGAAGAAGAAAGAAACCACTGATGTACTAAGTAACAGACATCGAACAGGTAGACCAAGGAAAACAGCAGCAGTTGACGACAGAAACATTGTGAGAGCTGTAAAGAAAGACCCTAAAACAACTGTNATAAAAGCTGAAATGTTGATCTCTTGTCTCATATTCATCTTTTGATGTCAAACCCAAATGTTTTCAGTCTACAGCAAAAACACAGGAATTGGCCTCACTGTTCCAATACTTTTGGAGGGGAGTGTATATGCTTTATTAACATCGTTGATATAAACTTCCTCCCAGTTCTGTTTCCTTTAATCCTCTTTGAGTGCCTCAATAGTTTCCTGTGTTTTGTGTCTAATTAATTGGTTTGTTCTGCTGACTGTACTGATTCTGACATGACTGTTATTAGTTATAAAAACTGGTATGTGATCACTCACATCAGTAATGAGAAGCCCACCCTCTACTTCTCCCTCAATTATATTAGTATATATGTTATCAATTAAGGTAGCACTGTGTGACGTAATTCTAGAAATAAAAAAATTTGCTTTAAATGCATCTATGCTGGAATCATGTGCTCTATACACACAACTTATTATGATGTTCTTAGATCTCTCAGAAATAATTTCAACAGTGATATACTCCATTATATTGTTTATAGTAGCCAACAGTCTAGAAACTTCCTTACATTTCAGAGTTTTGTCAACGTATATGGCTACACTTCCACCTTCTTTTATTCTTTCTGTTTGTAAAAAACATTCAGTAGTGTCAGTAGTTTAACAGCAATACAAAAAAAAGTTAAAGTTGAAGTGGCTATAATCGATTATAATAACAAAGCTTCAAATTACAATTGAAACGATGTGAAAAGAATCACTCATAGTGATGAACCTACAGAGAACTACCACCCAAATCTATAATATACTATAATGAGTTTCAGCCCATTGTTTGGCTGTCTTTCCCACAACTTTAACATTCTGGATCACTCTCACCGCTCTCAGAGCATCTTTTTTGGCTGTAGCAGGAAGCTGTTTTCAGTAAATAGCTTTAAAAACCCACTGTACACTTGCTCAGCATCAAACAGCAGACCAACAGAGTAACCCTGTGTTTAGACAGCAAGTGTCACGTCAGTCTCGCGCTCATGTGATGACAGCGTTCAGGCCACACTGAAGCGACTGTCCATACCGGTTCCGTCTTGTCCACACATTTCAAAGCGTCGAGCAGCAAAGGAGCAGCCAAACTATAATGTTACACACTCCGGTACAGTAGGTGGCGGCATGTACGTTGGTTGGCGATCTGCCATTAAACCAGAGAAGAAGAAAAAGAAGAAGAAGAAGAAGAGCAGCCAAACATTCTGTACATTGTGCAGTTTTCAGTGTACAGATGAGTGTAGACTGATATTGGATTACAAACCAGACCAGAGTGTGCTGCTCTCTGGTTCTGTTCAGAGAGAGAGAGAAAAAGGCAAATGCGTGCACCGTTCTGCCCGAACCCAAACAGAGCAATCAGGATCAAGCCTGGACTGAACCGAACCTGTCAGGTCCCGTCCGATTAGGGGATATGTCAAGCTGTAGTGTCGGCAGGACTGTTCTCAAGTTGACATGTCATTAAACACACCCAATCAACCAGAAACAATAAAATCAAAGAACAAGGTCAGATATTAAGAAAATCTCTCTTGCTGTGAGGCGACAGTGCTAGCCACTTACTTGTACAAGTAATTTGTTTGTGCTGGCCATGGCCATTATTTGAACACTGGCTTCTATTTGAGAATTTATGGCAACTAATTAGACTACACTACAGTAAATTCCCACATAATTTGGCATAATTTTTTCTATTACCCAAAACAATTTAAAACACTGTACAGTAATCATGGTTCTAGGAAACTCCTGTATCTCATGTGTCCATGAGCAGTTTCAAATGGTCACTAACAACCAGGGCTTGACATTAGCACCCGCCCACCCGCCATATGCGGGTAGAATTCAGCAGTGGCGTGCAACACAGTCACTCTTACTAGCCACTTTGGCGTGTGGCATACACACACACACAATCATATGTGTGGTCCGGTGTAGCCTTTGAGTGCCACAGTGAATTTTATTATTTACAGCTAGCTAACGTTAACTAATGTGGTCAGTTATAGTTGACTAATGTATGTAAACTTGCCATCGTAGGAGCAGTGGTTACATCACCTTCGAAACGAGCTGCAACTTAACGTGCACGTGCACACATACGCGCGTGTCATACAGTGGGTGCGCTCCGGTATGCTACTTAAACAAAGCACTACACCTCTGTATACAATGTAAAGTAAAATTGTATTTTTAGGATTTGTGAATTTGAATTGATTAGACAAAATGGATTTGTTCTCTACAGCATTGATTTCTTCTACTTTGTATTATTTACTGCTGCTTTTAATAAATAGACATAGTTTTTCTCTTTCTAGGTTTTTTCAGATTAGTTTTTAATTTTTTCAATTAATCTTCTACACCCCTGCACCACTTTTATTATATGCAATAAGAAGCTACTCCTTTGATGTCTTTGTCTGAATCATTTGCATGTTTTCATACAAAAGGAGCTTTACACACAACCTTATCAGAGCTGAATATCTGATGACTGTAGTGTTATACATTTTATGTTGTCTTGATTTGGGTGTCTACAGTGGTCATTTACATATAAGGGGGTGCAAATCTAGTTCTTCAAGTAAACTGTAGCACACCATAGTCAACTTTAATCAAATAGAACATATTTTTTTCCCAACAACAAAAGTGAAAATGCTGAGTGGCTAGTAATTTTGGAACACCACTAGCCACAGTGGCTGGTGAGCAAAAAACTTAATGTCAAGCCCTGCTAACAACACACCCATAAATATATTACATGGTAATGTATACCAAGTGGCTGTGCAATTTGCACCTATGGCAGCCTTAATTTCCATTAGTGCTCAAACAACTAATTGATCAAAAGAAAATTATTGACTAGATTAATCATTTAATTCATTCATCAAGCTAAAATGCCAGACAATCACTAGTTCCAATATGTGGATTTGGACTGTTAGATAAAACAAGTAATTTATGGACTAAAGTATGAACTGATTAATTGAAAAAATAATTCCATAATGAAAATAAATATCATTCAAATAATCATTAATCAGCCCAGCCTTATATCACACATCTAAACTTTTTTCAGTTCCTACCTGAGCAGCTAATGGCTCACAGCCTCTACAGGCTCCAGGCAGGCTGGGGAGGGGTTTGTGTGTGTGTGTGTGTGTGTGTGTGTGTGTGTGTGTTAAGGGGGAGATTTGTGTGGACTTGGCTGGTTTCACTCAGGCTACAAGTGTGAACCTGCCCTCTGTACAAAAGATAAGGAGTCCTGGTATCAGGTAATTCTGTCAAGCGCTGGGGAAATAATTATGGTGGCAGAGGAGTGCTCCATCTCTGCTCTGTTCTGTTCTACCTATGTGTGTGTGTGTGTGTGTGTGTGTGTGTGTGTGTGTGTGTGTGAGTGTGTGAGTGAGTGAGAGAGCACATCTCTTTATCGGATTGAGGAGGCATTGTGTAAGAGGTGAGGACAACTGAGATAACAGAGGGAGTGGAGCCAGACGTAGACAACACACACACACACACACACACACACACACATANTCCTCTGCCACCATAATTATTTCCCCAGCGCTTGACAGAATTACCTGATACCAGGACTCCTTATCTTTTGTACAGAGGGCAGGTTCACACTTGTAGCCTGAGTGAAACCAGCCAAGTCCACACAAATCTCCCCCTTAACACACACACACACACACACACACACACACACACACACACACACTAGTGCGTACTGTGCTCAATTCACTCTATGTCTGAGTTTCTGGGAAAGTGTGTGTATGCAGGTGTGTTTATGTGCGAAGCATCCTTTCATGGCCACTACAGGTCAGTTCACTGGGAAATGTTTGTGTTTGTGTGTGTCAGTGTATGTGATGATAGCTTGCCTCCTAAACAGTCATATATAATCCCATTCCTGTAGTATGTCTTTCCATAATATGTATGAACTCTCTTAAAACTGGTGAAGGTCATTAGAAGTGAAGAGTTCAAGCCATGACTATAAAGCCCTTTTTAGACACGGAATATGCAACATTGTTCATCAGACAGAGGTCTTTATTATGTAAATGTTCTTTGCGGCTTTATTCAGACATGACAGAACGGATACAATAAGAGGCACAATACTCTGTGATATTCAGCAGCTGGTGCGTAAGATGGAGCAGTGTCACTGCTGGAGAACAGCAGTAAGTTAAAAAAGTTCTGTCACAGGCTGATTTTAAATCTCTTTTAAGCCCTAATTACTGACCATCATGAGCGCAAGGGAGCTCCCCTGCCTCTCACAGTGAACCTCATAATAAATCTTCTCATCAATTTTATTATCTATTAGAAAATTCTGCTGCTGGTTTTATTAAGTCTGACAATGCACAAGCATAGAATTATGTTAAATTGGGATTCTCATTGAATTCCTATTACCTCACATGTGTACATAAAGCATTTGGGGGGATATTCATAATGTTATCCATGAAGATGGCATGGATGAATGCAGAAACTAAAGGGAAGAAGTGCTGGTTTTTGTTCAACCTCTCTTACCCTGGTCGCATTTTTATGACGCACACATTGAACTTGTCATTGTGCTGCTGCAGCAGCCTTTACGTTCATGTGACAGCATTCAATTCAGTTTGTGCCGTGTTCACAGTGTCAAAGAAATGTTTTAGGTCCAATCTCTTCAGATTGCTTTTGTGACAAAATGAAGTGCATGTCTGAAAGGGGCTAATGTGCCTTCTTGCTCTGAAGTCTGTAAATAAGTTAAGAGCTGTAGTTGTTGCAGCTTTTGGCAAAAGGCTAGAACCCCAGAAGGAAAACATGGAAGAACTGGTCAGGATCATATTCCCTGCAAGAGGAAATCAATGCTGTGTGTGTGTGTGTGTGTGTGTGTGTGTGTGTGTGTGTGTGTGTGTGTGTGTTTATATTCATGTACCTCCTTACAAACACCAAATGTCCCTACTACATTAGAAAAGATGAGGGAAATTCTCTACAGCAAAATGTATCTTCAAACTGTGGGGGAGGCTTTTTCCAGGGAAAAAAACAGTTCCTGTAAAAGCTTGATGTTTGAAGCTTGACATTAAATACATGCTGTACGTACAGAAGCCCTGAGAGGCAAGTGAAGTGTTTCTTGTTGGAAAACTAATTTTGGCCACAAGAGGCTGAAGTTTGTTTGTTTTTTCCATCTGTGAAAGCCCTGACCCACAAGAGGCTGAAGTGCAGCACTAGCCCATGTTCCAAATCGGACTGAAATGCACTCAACAAACACAAGGTACTGTAGTGTGTGTTAGCAAGTTATGTAACATTACTGTCATGTTGACAGTGCTTCTCCAACCACTGGGCAACATATATTTTAATATATTATAACAACAAAATAACAACTAACTAGTTCCCTCTAACACTATATCTTTTAATAACAGTGACTTCTACATGTCAAGACTTGTTCCTTATGTGGTTCCCCAGTTATCTTAATAATCTTTTATAAAAAAGACTTATTCCTTAGTTTACATCAAGTCAAGTCAATTTTATTTAAAACTCACCTGGAAGAAAACATGAATGCTTGAACATGAGGTAGTGCTGCACTTCAGCCTCTCGTGGCCGATGATTAGTATTACAACAAGAACTTCGAATAATGAGCCTGAAAAACTTTTTTTTCTCACTTGCCTCTGAGCACTTCTGTACATATGGGATAATCAACTATGAGCAATACCGTTTTTGAACAATAACAGATGACAGAGGTTTTTCCTCCTACTTTATGTGGTAGTAAAGCACAGTAATGATTATTCCAAGGTTATAGTGACAACACAAAACATATACAGTTGTGCTCAAAAGTTTACATACCCTGGCAGAATTTTTGCTTTCTTGGCCTTTTTTCAGAGAATATGAATGATAACACAGAAACTTTTTTTCCACTCATGGTCAGTGGTTGGGTGAA
>NTHP01000521.1:263900-281844 GCA_003416845.1 Oplegnathus fasciatus
TTCACCCAACCACTGACCATGAGTGGAAAAAAAGTTTCTGTGTTATCATTCATATTCTCTGAAAAAAGGCCAAGAAAGCAAAAATTCTGCCAGGGTATGTAAACTTTTGAGCACAACTGTATATTACATAAATATCATAAGAGTATTTGTGCCAAAATATGTACAGAATAATTTTTTGCTCATGTTTTGGCAAGTGATCACAGTATATACAAGAAAATCTATCGGGATTTCACTGAACAAGTTATTCAAGGTGATGAAACAACAGATCTGCAGTCCACAGAAGGAAGACCTGAAAGGTTTTTGTAAAAAAGTGAAATATGTTGCTGGGGTTGTTGTCCATATTGTAAAATAAATGAGTATCTACAGAACTCAATTTAAACAAGCATTCAATTTTATATTTAAAAAAAAAAATTACAGCTCCCATTAAGTTTCAGCAGTGCTGCATCATGTATAACTAATTTCTCTGTAATTCATAATATCTGTAGAAGTCTTCTTCTAATGTTTTTTTTGGGACTTTTTAGCTATAATCTCTGCTGTTTAAAACACATTTTTTGCTCTGTTTTCTGTTGTTATCAGTAATGTCTGACACTTGGAAGGTGTAGCCTGCAAAGCTTATGGGAAATTATGTTTGTTATAGGTCGCTAAAAAACAGAGAAATATCAAATTAACAATATTAGGTCATTTAAAATAAATTACTCTTCATGTAGACATGGAGAGAATCACAGAACATACTCATTGTCACAGTCTGCATCTCAGTCCCTTCCTTGAAGCCACTCCCATCTCCCATACAATCACCTCATTCCCCTCACCTGAGCTTCCCCGCCCATCTCCCCACCTACACCTCATTCCCTAATCAGCCACTCATACATATACCAGCCCAGATCCATTGTCCTCTGCCAGATCATCAATGTTCATTTGGATTTCATGCCTTCATTGATTTCCCTGAACCGTACCTGCCTGCCTGTCTGTCTAGCTGCCAGTAAGCCATCATTAAAATACCCTTTTGGTCTGCATCAGCTCTGCCTCAGCTCTGCCTCTGTCCTGTCTGCATTTGGGTCTTAACCTGCCTTTGGTCTGACACGTGACCGTATGATCTGGCCTTACATGGACCCAGCAGAGGGATTTTTTTGGCCTAGCACTGTGTGAACTGTCTTACAAACTTGAGTGCATCCGTAACGACAGGAGACGTGCCTCCAGTAGTGAGGAAAGGGAGGCAGCCTTGTCATTGGCACGCCAGGCAGTGCCATTGAAGCCTGTGTTGGAGAAATTGCTGCCTGAGTGGGCACAGGACTTGATTAACACCCCTGCTGTCCAGTCTGTACCTTGGCCTGCTAGCATTCAACTCGCTAGCCCTCAGCTGCACCTTAGCCTGCTAGCCTCCAGCCAACTAGTCTCCAGTCTGCTGGCCTCCAGCATGCTAGCATCCAGCCAGCTAGTCTCCAGCCTTCACCTCGGCCAGCTAGCCACCAGCCCAAGTCTCAGCCCCAGGTTCCCAGCTACCAGCCCGCTAGCTTCCAATCTACACCTCAGCCTGCTAGCATCCAGCCTGATAGCATGAGGCTAACAATCAGCCTGCCATGCGGTCGATTAGGCTTGGGGAATGGGAGCCTGCAGCCTGCCTGTCCTGAGCCAGCTAGTCCGCAACTCGCCTGTTCTGATCCGGTATCCCCTGAACTCGTTGGACCTTCTGTGGACAGTTTAAGGAGCCACCCTGATATCCAGCAGGCTCCATGGAAGGGTACTTGCCTGGCCATTTTCACAGATGGAGACGTGGTCATCATGGCTCCCACTGTCATCAGCAGCATCCGCTGTCCAGTGCCCCAGAGACTCCGCTGCCCAGCTCCAGAGGTTCAGCGTCCCAGCACCACAGAGCTGCCACCAGTCCTGTCTGGTTCCCTGTCGGCGGCCTGGTCGACACCTGCTTCTGGTTCCCTGTAGGTCCAGCCCGCCGATGCCAAGCCTGAACTCTCTGACCCCCAGTCTGAACTCTCTGACCCTCAGTCGGCCCAACCCGCCAAAAATTCACAGTTCAATATGTGTCTTGGTTTAGGGGTAACAGTTTGGTATGTTTTCAGTACAGCAGGGAAAACAAAATGTGGACACTTTTTTTTCACATTTTTGTCATGTATTTTGAAAAATGTCAACATTCAATAGTGACTCATTGGCCATAATTCTTACTGTAACAGCTAAAGCACTCAGATACTGGCATATTGTCAATAAGAAAAAATAAATAAAAATAAACAACACAAATGTCAGAAATGCTCCATTGTAAGACTCTGAGTTATATTTTTCAGCTCCTTGGCAGTTTTTTTACACACTCAAAGGTTTATTTTTCATATTGTAAAACTGCTATTTACCACAACCTGAAGTTGGCGGTAGAATCACATGGGTTCCAGTTTAAGTCACCACACCTATTACAGTAACATTAACTTTAGTAAACAACCATGTACAGGTTGGCAGGAATTTTTATGTTTGCTAAACATTACCTGCTAAAATCCCAGTCATCATAGCGCCGTCCTCAGTAATCTCAGATGAGGGGGAATCTGGTGGTGGAGATTTTGATGGAGGCTCTGTAACGTTAGGTGGACTCAGAGGTATAGTGCTATTTGTTTAAGTACCAGAGCACACCTATGTAGCGCAAGCATGCATGCATGCATGTGCACTGTAAAGTTGTGGCTCGTTTCAAAGGTTATATAACCACTGTACCTACGGTGGCAAGTTTACATACATTATTTAACTACATCATCGTAAACTTTTACCTTTTTAGCTGTTCCAAAAAATGAAAGGATGTTTTGCTGACGTTTCATCTTCACTAGTTAACGTTAGCTAGCTGTAGACTTTAAAATTATTTAATTCACTGTGCCACTCAAAGGCCACCGGCAGCTACCGGCAACTTTTAAGGTGGAATGTTTTCTTGCATGTTACTCAATGCATGAGCTGACATTGTGAATCAATCAACACACCTTAAATGTCAATATGACAACTCTGACACCATTCTATTTGTTTTTATTGATTCTCTTGTATGACATATGCTTTAGTGATGACTGGATGTTCAAGCACTTAAAAAATGTATATGAATTTCAACCGGATTATGCGACCTGCAAATATTCTATTTCCTCCATTGGAGAAAAAAACTGGCAGAGCATCGTTCCGGTGCGCTCCGGCAGCACAACAACTGTGGGCAAACTTCAATGCTGGCTGCTGTCCCTTCTTCTTTTTGCAGTCAAACACAGAGCAACTTTCTGCTCTTAAATTTACAGTAAGTTTAATCAAATTCGTCTTGTCTGTGGTCAACAATGTCCTTTTGCATATATTGCATCGCACGCTGTTGGCATCAAGCCAGACTTTTGATCTCTTCTTAGATATTTTTTACACCTTTGCGACGCACACTGTAGTCAAGCCTCTCAAAATACAACAAAACACACACGTGAGCCCCGTCAATGGGCATAAAAATTTTAAAATTAAAAAAGTTGCACGTTCACTTGTATTTTCCTGTTCAGTCAGAAAGTGATCTTAATCAGGACCAGTTAGCTAAACTGCCAGTTCAGTGCAGTAAAAGCCTGAAAATAACGCATTCCTTTCTATTTATTCAGTTGAGAATCAGGTTTTAAATTGAAAATTAATTTCTGAACAAACTGTGATACCAACAATTGGTATCGAATCATAGGATTCCCAAAGATTTTTAGTAATTTGTGTACAAATGTCAGTGTGATTTTGAATAAACTTTTCTTACTTCGGGTACAGAACTCAAACATTCTAGTGTCACTTCGACTCTCTATTGGGGTGGAGGCTAAAATCGCAAATATCTCAAACCTAAGAGCAAAATTAACTGCATGGCTAGGTACTATCCTAAGTACGAAGGTACTTAGTACTAAGTACTATGCTGTTTTTTTGATTAACTGACCTTTTAAACACAATGAGCAGTAGAACCACATGCATTTGAGTATTTATTTAGGAAAGTGACACTACATCTGAGCCGTACAGTTGTCTGAAAATGATGCTCATGCTTGCTTCAACCAATCAGAATGAACTATTTAGTGATAGAGAATGTTGACGCAGTGTATGGCAGTGTCAAACTGTTCCATGTAGCTGATACTGACAGGATGGCTGGAGGGAGTGTCAAATGACACACTGAGGAAAGCATTCTCTCAGTCCTTAACTAAACTAACCCCACTGATGAGTAACCAGCTATGGGCCAGTGAGATGGGTTGATTTGGGATCCGGTAAGCAATGGGAGGATGGGAGGCTATCCTGTGGGCACACAACAAGGGGATTCTGAGTCTGGGCATGTCCACGTCCAACCCCCCCTTGTCTGCACATTCCATACAGGTAGAACTCTCTGACAGACAAGACAGCATGTGCATTGACACGTGTGAACACACCCACACACACAAACAGAAAAAAGTAAAAAGTAAAATGCATATTGCAACCAACTGCAGCCACACAACTGTGTAGACACTCTCTCAGCCACAGACACACACATGGATACACATTAAAACAACTTCCACTTACTAAAAGCACATCTGGGAGACACATTCCAAGCAGCCATTAGCAATGTTGTAACACTGAAAATAACACAGTGCCTGAGGACTCATAAACATGCAAACACACACACACACACACACACACACACAGATGTCTGGTTACTATTTGCCTCATAAGCACCTGTTGCCTGAAAAACATAAGACAGAAGCTGGAGTCTATTAAAGGGACAGTGCATCCAAAGTTTAACTGCCAGTGCTTCATGCCTGTTCAGAGAAAGAACAGCATAGCGGTTACAGGCAGATATTGTTTTAATATTTCCAAAACCCCTAGGTTTTAGGCTATTTAAACCCAGCAAGACTTGTCTAAGTAGGTAATTGCATATTAGACACAGAGCATTGTAGGCTAGACAATGTCATACATGCTACAATGACTTCTATCACCAGCAGAAAAAACCTTTAACAGCCACCTTTCAAACCTGCAGGGCTTGGCATGTGATCAGTTGCTAGTTTGGCCTGATTTAGTAAAAGTTTTGGTTTTTAACAAAAATGTAGATTAGTTTTAGTATCATGTTAGTCAATTAATTATTGTTAAGTTTGCTTAGTTTTCTTCAGTGAATGTTTAGTCTCATTTTTGTCATGAATTCTTAATGCCTGTCTTCTAAACATTCTGAGGCTAGAGATGTTGCTATCTTTGATGTGTATATTACCATGGTATCCTTGAATCCACTAGTCATTCCTAAACTTTTCCGTGTGTCTCGGCCATTCTGCTCATAGTCTATAAATAATTTTTCCCTTCCAAGAACTGGTAACACTAGCTAACATGCTAAATGGAAGATGCTGCATATTAGCGCAACAGGTCAAGCAGCTACACTCCCCTCCAAAAGTATTGGAACAGTGAGGCCAATTCCTGTATTTTTGCTGTAGACTGAAAACATTTGGGTTTGACATCAAAAGATGAATATGAGACAAGAGATCAACATTTCAGCTTTTATTTCCAGGTATTTACATCTGGATCTGATACACAACTTAGAAGATAGCACCTTTTGTTTGAACCCACCCATGTGACTGACAGGTGTGTTTTGTTGCCCAGGTGCGTCCTATTACATTGATTATTCAAACAATAAATAGCGCTGAATGTCTACGTTCAGTTTCAGATTTGGGTTTTGCCTGTGCAGACTGCATTTATAGTTAGAGGTATAACCAACATGAAAACCAGAGAGCTGTCTATGGGTGAAAAACAAGCAATTGTGAAGCTGAGAGAAGATGGAAAATCAATCAGAGCCATTGCACAAACATTGGCCATAGCCAGTACAACCATTTGGAATGTCCTGAAGAAGAAAGAAACCACTGGTGTACTAAGTAANGGCCAAGTCAATCTCCAAACTTAAACCCTATAGAGCATGCATTTTACCTGCTAAAGAGGAGACTGAAGGGAGTAACCCCCCAAAACAAACAACAACTGAAAGAGGCTGTGGTCAAAGCCTGGAAAAGCATCACAAAAGAAGAATGCAAAAGTTTGGTGATGTCAATGGGTCACAGGCTTGATGCAGTTATTGCAAGCAAAGGATTTGCAACTAAATATTAAGTCTTATTCACTTTAATCTATTTTAAGTCTATCTGTTCCAATACTTTTGCTCACCTAAAAAATTGTTGTTCCGTTACAAATAATGCTATCTTCTAAGTTGTGTATCAGATCCAGATGTAAATACCTGGAAATAAAAGCTGAAATGTTGATCTCTTGTCTCATATTCATCTTTTGATGTCAAACCCAAATGTTTTCAGTCTACAGCAAAAATACAGGAATTGGCCTCACTGTTCCAATACTTTTGGAGGGGAGTGTATATCAACTTCTACAGATGAAATGTTCTGAGGTGGCGGAGGACACCATTTTACCAATTAGCACCATAACTCTTATGTATTCAACTAATCCACATTTTCAAATTTGTCACCAATCAGCCACGGCAGCCATTTTTCTTAAGGACCAGCAAATGGGTATACTTGGTGAATATTTGAAAATATTCACACAATTTTCTTTCTGATAAATTCAGTTCATTTGAGATGTTTTCATACCACAGTCTTCATACTTTCCCTGCAGAAATGGTTTTGTCTCTGCTCTCTCACTGGTTCATTAGAACTGACGAACTGACCCAGTGTGTCTTAAGGGCCTGAAAACTCCAGGCAGGTCTGAGTACCAGGTAGCCTACACTGAAGTCTTGCCAAATTCTGATCCATTATGGAAGAATGGCCCTCCAGTATTTCATTTCGTATTTATGACAAAACTCTTGTGTCTACTCTTGGACAGAAAACACACACTGACTGGTGTTTCCTGGGCTGATGAGCCCCAACAGGAATGGGTCTGGAATGTCAGAGGGGAACAACACTCTTTTTTGATAGAGACAACAGCTCTGTGGGTGTGTGTGTGTGTGTGTGTGTGTGTGTGTGTGTNGGTGTCACTGGGCCAGTAAGTCATGGGACTCTCTCTGATCTTTACAGGGTTCGTGCCCTGTTGGAGTGCAGTACCAGGATGTGACTAGGCTCGGAGGGATAGCTCTTAGCCCCCCTGACCTCCTCTAAGCTCCCATGTTACCCAAAGGCCCTAACGCCCTCCTGTCTCTTCCACCAATCAAGTACACACCTTCAAATGCCTTCATTAGTCTGCTGATTCATAAAAGTGACACCACCTTTAAAGATGGAATCCAAAATTGACTCCAGACTATGGAAGCATGAACCTTCACACTTCACACTGCCATTTAGTGTAATTTTCAGAATAGGTTGGGCTACTCAGAAATGCCATTAGCATGTCAGTGACAATACATACGTTGTCACCAGGAAATAAGCAAGTTGCATATTCTGACGAGTTGACGCGTGATGGTATGTGTCAAGATGTCACTGGTGTACTGACCTCAATGCTAAAACATATAACTGAATTAAAGATGTAGTCTACGATTCTAATCCAAAACAGTTCAATGAATATCTCCTCACGGTCCGCTAGCTTTCCGTTCTGTGTGTGCGCTGAAAAAAAACAAAAGTTCGGTGTTCATACACAGCCCTGGCTCTGTAAATGGGAAACAAATAGAACGACTCGGGTAGAGCCACCAACCCAGGTCGTCATTTAGCCGCGTCTCCGCTAAACACTTCAGTATAATATGTCACAACTCATGCTCATGCACAGGACAAACTAATGCTGTGCATTACTCGCGCAAGTTTGAAGGAGCACTGAAGAGAGGGGTGTATTTGTTTACCTGTTGAGTTCAAATATCTACAAGCTTTCTGCAGAATCATAGACTACACCTTCAAAGCAGAAGTAGATAACTTGTATACATTTTTTTGTCATATTTGCTAAAACTGTCAATATGTCCTGAAAGTAGTGCATGAGACAGATCATCTGTGAGAAATCAGGCTCCTCTGGCTCCACCTACTGCCCCTAATGCCATTTGCAAGAATCCACCGTGCCTAAATCAAAACAACCAATCAGAGCCAGGAGGAGTATCTGACGGAGTGTCAATCACTGCTCCTGCACACGCTGCGAGCAGCTCCCCTCTCCCGCGCATGCATTAACTCGGTTAAGCTCCATATCTTCAGTGAGCGGATGCGGACAAACAACCACCAAACAACCAAGCAATGCGAAAACTGCTTATCCCTCCTTTGTCAACAACAGCTTGAACGACAGAAGACCAATGAAGAAAAGCAAGCTAAAAAGAAAGAATTAGACCAAGCGACTCCAAATTCTCAAGCTAAGTCCACTGTCTTCTCAATCCTACCGACTTCAGCTTTAACACCTCTATGACAGTGTCAAAAACTAAAAATAACAGGCATAATAAAAGTAGACTGGATTGCATTAGCTTGTACCTAATGAAGTGTACATTGAGTGTATGTCTAGACAAACACTGTCAATCAGCAAAGCATTGATCAGAGACCCTAACAAACTATCACACTTTTTATTAAACCAGCCATTTACACGCAGTGACAGTAATTGTTATTTTTCCTTTCTGAGGCTATTGCATGGTTAAATCAATGAATGAATCACAATTTTGCTAAAAATTGAATTTTAAGCTAAAAATCTATGGTTTATGATGTGTTGAAAAGTACTATAGGGGGCGTAATTTCTGCAGCAAAAAGTAATAAATAAAAATAAATAGTAAATTGCTAAATTTGCACAGGTCATCTTTCAATGCTGCACAGAATCTGTGGCTGAATATTGATACATTCAACAAACCACTAAAATCCTAAACACTCACTGAATGGACGTGATGATGGTCATCTAATTTATGATTCTCAAGTTAAGAGTGTCATGATTTAAAATATATATTCATTCTTTTGATCAGTTATTTCAATGGAGTGTGTGACTATAAGCTGTAAAACAGGAATAACTGTGGTAGCACGAGGTAGTGCAACGTTAGTGTTTGTCAGCCACGTTAACTACACACTGCTGGGTCGACAGTGTCGTATACCACATTCTGAATATATAAATACATAAATATCTCCAGGACGCTGCAGCCAGAGACCGGAGAGCATACCGTTACCATTGTGCCGTTCCAATTAGCGCTCCGGTGCGAGTGTATCCCTTTCAGAAGTTTTGTAATCCAGCCTTGAACTGCAGCGTCTTTTTGGAGACTTTGTAAAATAAATCCATAATGATAAATCCAACACTGGATGTCTTCTGTGATTATTTATCGATTTTTCCGTGTTGAAAACAGCTATTGTTGTTGTTAGCCATTGTTATTAGCAATCCCATGATGCCTTGGGTTGAGTCTGTCAACCAATCAGAGGCTGTGTTTCTGACTTGCCGACCAATCAGAGACAGTTTCTGACTGGAGTTACACAGTCCCAAATAGGCTACCTGTGGACTATAAGTAGCATATTTGGGACAATGTAACTCTCAATCAGATGAGCTGTTCCTACATCAATTGGGCCGCGAATTTGTTTTTCCCCCACAGTTTTTCTTTGTGGGCCGTCACACCGCTTTCACGTTGCCGCCGGTAGATGTTCCTTCCATGCACTACTGGCTACGTAACTAACGTTCCCATCTATTTGTTTTGAAAGAGCAACGGCCAATGAGGAAACTCCAACACTTGGCCGACCAATCGTGTAACTTCATCACTCAGTCGCTCACTCAGTGACAGACTTTTACGTTTGTAGGGCTGGCCCTCTGCGGTCCAGCCAAAAATATACAATTTAGTGCACAAAATCAAGATCATGGTTTGGGTTAAAATGACTACTTCATTAACGTTACGGAACTGTTGCCACAGCAACACAGTGATGTGATGTCATATGCAAACAACCTATTGGCTTCCAAAATCCATTATTAGCCGCTCTAAATTATTCATCAATGGGCCTCATTCATTGGAGCCAATAGGACACAGTCTTCCTGAAGAGCCACTTGTGTTCATGTAATGTTTAATTCACCTATCCTAAGTCCCGCCCCCCTTTGTTACTGTTGCTAGGTCGGACAAGTTTGACAATAACAAACATGGCGACGCAAATTCCGTTTAGCCGTGTGCCGCAATGTATATTTAGATTTCTGGGCATCAGGCAATATAGCTTCAAGAAGCCAACAGCAAGGACTACAGTATGCGATGGAAGGATATGTTCATGTCATTCCGCCGGTCTCAACGAAAAAGGGAGAGACAAGACTATCGGTCAACTTTGCTCCTGCACTGCCGGGTATGTGTCCCCTTTTCCATTTCTGAGGATCAGTAGATGATAACTTTTACTAAGGTAACTTTTCCTGTTGGGATGCTAGACGTTGTGCATATCCAAATAAATATCACCAAAAGTTACTTTGGGGCGGCACGTAGCCTTACAGAGATAATAAAAACAAAGGAACATTAGCCTTGATCTTTTCTGGCTAACAATAATTCATGTCATCTTAAAAATATGTTAGCAACCAACCTATCTGTCCTTTTCTAAATCTCTTTCACATTACCACAGAATAAGAAGGAAGCAAACCTGGCTGACGTTGGTGATCTGACATTAGGCTAACTCCTCTTGATGTAACGTTAGCTAGCTAGTTAGCTAGCGTGTTGCTAAAATTAGCCAACTCAAGATGTGAATAAATACAATGTAATGTGTACGTGAAGACTGTGACACCAACTTAATGTGACTTAACATAGTAATGTTACAGACGTATGTATCTAAATATGTGAGTATGTAGCAACTGGAAAGGGAAAAGTTGACCGAGGTTCATCCGGGTACCAAGCTTGCTCAGCTATTATTGGAGCACAGAGCGAAAAGGGGCGGGACTTAATAAGGGCTAATTCACTCATTCCTTTAAATATGGAACTGCATACAGTTTTCCCCTTTTTGACGTCTTATTTTGATTTTTTTATTTGATTTTTTATGGGTATTTTTTTGAGTGTTTTTCTAGTAATTTAATCATATTTTCCTTCTTATATAAATATGAATGTATTTCATTATTGGAATGTTTGATATAGCCTACACATTTATGGAAAATTATGAAAAGTATAAAAATATATAAACAACAGAAAGAAGTCAGTGCCTCAGTTTAATGGAGTTGATATTAAGCTAAGGGGCTTCAACTTTGTGCACTAAGCCAAGTCAGAAACGACCAGGAAAGATCTAACACAGAAACAGTCTTTGAAGCACAGCCAGCTCATTCACAGAGCTCGATTTACTGCTTCTAAAAGATACTATTGTCTGCTGATGGGATGCACTTATTCTCTCTCTCTCTCACACACACACACACAGTAGCCCCAGTGTGCACACATGGAAAGCTTTACAGGGCTTTGCTTACACTGTGTTATTAGTGCTTACCTGTCCAGGCTTTTCGCATCTGACTCCGGTAATTATACTGTAAGTCTCACTCAAAGGCACACAAAACCAAATATGAAGTGAATCAAACAATTCATTGCTACTAAAATAAAATGAAATGCTCGTGCAACAGGGATGTAAGGGAGGGTAAAAAGAAGACAAAATATTTTCAACCAGTTCATCTATGTTCAGAACACACATACGTCGTTGTACTCCATACACTAACTGGTCACAAACTAACGATTGAATTAGGGTTGCCAATATCATTTATATTAATCATAGATTAATTTAACAACTACTTTTGATGTTAATCGATTGGTATACAACTTACATTTGGTCTATAAAATGACAGAAAATAGTAGAGAAAGTTCCATCGCATTTTCCCAGAGCCCAAGATGACGTCTGCAAATTGTGTTTACTGATGCAGATACGAGTTTTCATTTTGAACAGAGAAGGTAAAACAGCCTGGAGCTGCAACCCCACCTTTGGTTTTATTACGTGCCAGCAAAACAGGCAGCAGTGAAGTAATTCAAAATTACAGCCCACATACCTTCAAAATCTGATAAAATCCCTTCGAGATGATCATTCACGGAAAGTTCCGACATCCTGTCTGAGTGCAGAAGGTTCCGTGATGCCACTCCAAGTCAAATAAGAAAAAAACTTAACTTAGGCGACCTAAACTTGTATTCACTATCGAAAATTAACTGAACTCGTCCGAGCCTTGCTGTCCTCTCGGTGCTGTGCGTGTCTTCACTGTCCGAGCGAACTCCAGCAGCATCAGTGACTCGGTTTGTCGGTGGGCCAGCCCCCGTAATCGGCTGGTTGCAGCCGACAGGGGGGAGGGGGACGGGCGGCTGGTGGGCGGAGCCGCATGCAACACCTGGAAAAAATCCTCAGTCAAATTTCTCTTTTCTTCGCTTTCCTTCTGGCTGGGTATTCTTTGTCCAAAGGCGTCAGATGGAGAGAGTCACACCCGGCTACTATAGCAAAGGCCAAATCTATAGGCCTACCTACACTCTGTTACAAACATGTTTCTCATTAAGTTTAGTTTACACACACAGAGAAACACTGAGGGAGTTATATGGGATTAAAACAGTCTCATAAATATTCACAAACAAGTGTCAACTTACGTAACTCGTAAAACACAATGCACAAATAAATGCAGAGTGATTTGTATCTGTAACTCTAAATATGTATCTGTACCTGAGTGATTTGTATCTGTAAACCCGTATTTGTATCTGTGCCTCTAATTTGCAACTCAGAAATCATCATTTGTAAATCAACTTAGCATTTTTTAAGGGAAATATATCTGTGAATCACCACCTATTTGTGTGGATTCTTTTGAGACTGTTCTACTGCGCTGTTTTCACACAAAATCCACAAATGCAGGGGTCACGTGACTCGTAATACGTCACGTCACTTTTGAGACTGTTTTACCAGGGAGCACAACTCGTGTCTCCTAAAACACAATGCACAAATAAATGCAGAGTGATTTGTATCTGTAAATCTTTGTATCTGTGCCTCTAATTTGCAACTCGTAAATCATCATTTGTAAATCAGCTTTGCATTTTTCAATGGAAATATATTTGTGAATCTCAACCTATTCATGTGGATTGAGACTGTTTTTTTGCTTTTGAGACTGTTCGTCCGTGCCACGTGTGTCACACAAAATTCACAAATGCAGGGAAGACCAAGCACTTTCCAGTAGATGGTGGTAATGCAACATTTGTGGATACCAACCGCTGTTAAACTAAACAGAAGGAGAAGAAGAAGAAGAAGAAGAAGAAGAAGAAGACCAAACATGGATGTATTATTAGACCGCAGTGAACAGCTAACAAATTCAGAACTGTTGAGATTTTTCATACAATCCCAAGTGATTAACAAAGACACAGTATGTAAGATGACTATCTGAAGATAGATCATAGTGAGAAAATATGTCGGTGGTAAACGGCTTATGCCGCTGGATCAGTGTAAAATGACATAACCGGGGCCCTTGATAAAATATAACTTGGAAATTTTGTTTTTCAATTTAATTCTTATGTTTTCTAATAGTTCCTTAATAAAATAATGTTTATTAAGCTCTGGGTTTAGTGGCTGTTAACTGCTGTAAATGAGATTGAGTTAACAGTACCCCCTCCAGGCAGATGTAACATTATAACCCATATCTGCAAACTTGAGCCAATGTTGGAATTTACATTAAAACTACAGGTGTAATCAGTACATCCATACATTGTCATTTCAGACTATCCGAAGATAGATCATAGTGAGAAAATATCCTGATGTCTATGCCAGTCATATCTATGCCAGTAGAAAGCAGCTTATGCCACGATAAGTGGCGACGGATAATTTGGTCTTCCTCCTCTGTTTAGTTTAACAGCGGTTGGCATCCACAAATGTTGCATTACCACTATTTACTGGAAAGCACTTGGTCTTCCCTGCATTTGTGAATTTTGTGTGACACACATGGCGCGGAAGAACAGTCTCAAATGGATCCACATGAATAGGTGGAGATTCACAAATATATTTCCATTGAAAAATGCTAAGTTGATTTACAAATGATGATTTATGAGTTGCAAATTAGAGGCACAGATACAGATTCAGATTTACAGATACAAATCACTCAGGCACAGATACAGATTAAGAGTTACAGATACAAATCACTCTGTATTTATTTGTGCATTGTGTTTTATGAGTTACCTAACTTGACATTTGTTTGTGAATACTTATGAGACTGTTTTAATTCCATACATACACCTAAAAATATTCTGATTGACAGTAGCTGTTCAGTGTTTGTGCCACGGGCAGGGGCAAGGGGACACCAGAGCTCAACCCCCTTGATGAGCGACTTGCTGCAATAGTTAAAAAATCCCTCCTGAGTGGGGTAGTGATGGAGGTGGACACGCATATCCAAGACGCATTGGATGACCCAAGGCCATTATGTTATTGACAGTTCTGCACAATGAATATGTGATAACACTATATGGAACTATGCACTTGTATCTGCCCGAGTGAGGCATTGTAAACAGCATCTGTTTAACTGTAATTCGTTCACCTTATTATTTATGAGAATACATTTCACAACATACAAGTATTGCTTAATAATCACAGATCCAATGAAATATCATTGCCGATTAAACTGTAAAAAATATTTATAATATGTCAGAGGCAATATTTTGACTTATTTTACACATCGTATCAATTTCAAACTGTTTCTTGAGTTTCGTCTTTCTGCCATTGGAGTCACAGTTTCTCATCTCTCCAGTTTATGTGCGTATGCATGGGTCAGAGTTACCGTGGAGGCAGGCACAATCTCCCGTCAAGTTTTTTTTTATAAATCCCAAAGTTTGCTTAGATAGAAAGTGCTGTATGTCTTCTTTTGTACCTACGCAACGTTTATAAATGGGGACCCTACATTGTGTTTTTGGGTTCAAGACCCTTTAAAATTGAACTCTATGGTCTCTTTTATTTACAGACTGAAGTTATGACATTAACAGAAACCAGGGGGCTTGGGATGTCATCACTGCAGTCATTATTTCATTGTTTTATTATTATTTGAATAATTAATAAGCAACTAACAGCCAAATGCTAAAATCACAGCTGACTGACTGACTAGCGAGCCACTCAGAAGTAGCTACCAAAAAATAATGTAAAATAACAGGAGAGAAGGCAGTGTAATACATCTAGACTTGTTTAGTCTCAGAAAAGCAACCAACCTATTCAAGAAACAAACGCAGTCTAATCTTTGGAAAATAGTTTCAAATTGTGTCATTCACAGTAGTAAGCGGACTCTGGCGTGCCACTTGTTATGGAAACTGATTGCTAATTGACACTTGTCTGCCCCAGTTTTTAGCTAAACTAAATGAAAAGTATTCAGATTGACTTTAACAATGAACGCTTTTTTTTAATCTGTGAAATAACATTCACTTCAGCTTCATAACACTCTACACTTCAGCAGATATGAGTCAGTTTATTTCCTCTCATGTTTTGATACGTTAGTCGAGATAAAGTTGCTCCGATATTCATGACATGAGGTATGCATATTCCTGTTATTATTTTGGACATATTTCACATTGGCTTTCATTAAGTCAGCCCAGCTGGATGTCGGCCATTTTCAAATTTTGTGTGTTTTTCCTGTATTTTATGCAAACTTCTTCGAACTCCTGCCTGAGGATTTATCAGATTAATTTGAAATTTGACTGATATAACTGTCAGACTAATGTGACGCTAAATTGCAAAGGAATAGTCAATATCTTGAACAATGATGTCATAGGTCATGAGACAGCTTAACCTCAAAGTTATAATCTCGAAGATTTTCATTTCGTTCTCTTTGTCAGCACCTATGGCGATAAGCGGTAATTGCAGGTGTGCTTTTGGACCTCATGGGACGAAATGGTCCCATTCGTTGTTTTCAAACCCTAATGACTAACAAACAGGCAATCTGCAATTCCTGTCCAAGAGATACCAGTCCAAGAGAAAGAGAGCCACATCTGTATCTCCATTTAGTGCCTTTTCTTCTTTCAATGCAACGCCGATGGTAACTCTGGTTTTTCCTCGCTGATGGTCGCTTTGCTTTTTTGACTGTTTGCCTTCATCTGAATGTCGAATTTGTTTCTTTTTCTTTGGATTTGCACTTGTTTTAGAAGTTTTATCATCTGTAATCATCGATCTGTTCTTTGTTTGTTCGGCCATAGTAACAGAGACAGGAAAAACCAGTCCGCCGCTTCACACACAAGTGAGTTGTGATGAATGTCGCCACAGGCACCCGGTTCATAATACTGCAAATGTAAGGATTTTCATCAGTGGGCTATAGGCTCAATCACCATCGTGTAACCTCATTCGGCGATAGATAGTGACTTAACAGAAAATGATTTAAATGGAAATCTTCGAGATTATAACTTGAAGACATGTGTGATGCTTAATTGCGGAGCAATATTTGGTATGTTGAGTGATGACACCATGACAGGCAACTGATTTTCATAAGACGCCTCTCCAGAGGAAGTTGGAATAACTCTGCAAAGCTTTTTTTGATCTGCTTCAATTTTCATCTGTTTATTTAAGAAGCGATCACAGCCATGTGGCATTTATGATACATAGTTATAGCGCTGCTTACATTTAACAGGATTTATCCGATTAACCCTAAAATTTGGTCACCACAATCTTAAAGCATGCCCGACACTAAATTGAAAAGGTTATAGTTGAATGGGGTCACCATGGCAAATGCCCTGCCAAACAGGAAGTGGAAATAACTTAGTAAGTTATAAGTAATGTTTCAACCAATCAGCCTCAAACTTCAAGGACCACTCCTGATCACACACATGTGAAATTCATGAGTCATAGTCATAACACATCCTGCTGGCAACAGGCAACAGGAAGCAACCCTTAACTGACAAATATAATTTCATTTTCAGGAAATTTGCATTGTGTGGTCTACACATGCACCAAACATAATGTATAATTAGTACATGCAGAAGTGATATTTAACTCCTCCTTTACAAAGGAGACCATACTCCCACACTGTGGAGAGCCACCAACTGGCTGACGACCTGAATGTGTTTTACTGCAGGTTTGATAAGCTATCATTCACACTCCTCACCTGCTGACATCAAACAACCACCTACTGCCAGGGTCGGACTGGGAACAAAATTCGTCTGGACCGGCCCCATTTTTCCCCAACATACACACCGCAATATCAGGCTTTTTCTAACATATAGGCTAAGCAATAGTAAAAGTTGGCAGTAGAGCAGATCTTTAAGCATCGATCAAATTGGGCCTGGCGCCATGAGGGGTCTTAAGGGGGCTTAACCGAGATAAATGACAATCGCTTAGCTGTTGTTTCAGAGCAATGGACAGCGATGTGGTGCGTGCGCATGCTGCGACAGCTGTTTCTGCGTGCCTTACCCCCTGCTGATTTTGACAGAGAATCGTTCATAAATTCAAAACATATTTAGCGCTCTGCTCGCAAAAGTGCTCTGACATCCGTGGCAGGGCTCTAGACTGCGACCAAAATGGTTGCATATGTGACCGTTTTTTGAGTTGGGGCAAGTTAAACTTTTACATGGTTGCATTTGTGCGAGTGGCCGAATCGGGCAACACTGTCAAATCTGGCAGAATCTGACAACAATCCACTTAGCTGTTAGCGTGTTCCCAAATTGAAGCAGTCTATTGCATATTACATGTTCAGGTTACATGTTCCCTCCGCCTCACTCCCCGCTGAAAGGAGACTACTTCACCGAGAGGAGAGCCGGCGGCTGCTCCAGAGACGGACCTTCAGTTCCCGGACCGCCCTGACTCCCCGTCAGATCAGCAAACTTTCTGTTCCGTTACACATGTTAGACCCAGCGCTGCGGCTGGCCACCAGCCCACTGTGCCGGGCTGCCCAAATAGAGCCTATTTATGGGAAATGCTGTCTTCATAATAATAAGCCAACAGCAACATATAGGGGTGTGTGTTCTCCCCACTGCTCTTCTCCCTCTACACCAACGACTGCACCTCAGGAGACCTGTCTGTTAAACTCCTGAAGTTTGAAGATGACACAACAGTCATCAGCCTCATCCGGGACGGTGACGAGTCTGCATACAGACGGGAGGCTGAACAGCTGGCCCTCTGGTGTGGTCAGAACAACCTGAAGCTGAACACGCTCAAAACTGTGAAGATGACAGTGGACTTCAGGAGAAGCCCCCCAACGCTGC
>NTHP01000521.1:288954-319827 GCA_003416845.1 Oplegnathus fasciatus
TGTTATTGCAAAGATGAGGTAAGCTATAGACCAAAACAATCCCATTTAAGGAGAGAAATATCAGGAAGAATGAGAGGGACCGAGAGGCCCACTTTCTTATGGAATGTGACCGTTCAACCTGTACCCTTAACGTAAACCATATAGAACACCAAATACCACATATGGAACTCCAGATACCACACAGGATTACAGGGAAACTACTTAAAGTCTGTGCAGAGCAACTATGCAATATTTTCTCCTACCTGTTTAGCCTATCCATAGAGCAATAAAAGGTCCCCCAACTCTGGAAGGAGTCCATCATAGTACCCGTTGCAAAGAACAAATCCCCCAAAGAACTAAGTGACCCTAGGCCAGTAGCACTTACCTCGCTGGTCATGAAGTCATTTGAGAGACTAATTAAGTAACAATTAGTTAACAGGGTTGAGGGGTTCCCCATACAATTTGCCTATAGAACAAACAGAGGAGCTGAAGAAGCAACTGCCACTTTACTTCACTATTTGTATAAGCACCTAGAGGCCACAAAAACTCATGCAAGACTTTTATTCATTGACTTTTCCTTGCTTTTAATACAATACAGCCCCTCATTTTAGCCAATAAACTGCTGTCTCTTTTTAATCTTGGTGTTTGTATTGTTAGGTGGATTGTGGATTTCCTGACACGTAGGCCCCAGAGCGTCAGGGTTAATGGTGCCTTGTCACAGCAGTGCCCATCTTGCAATAGATTTAAAATTTCCTTTGTCCCCAGTGCAATAAACATGCTTAACTTGCACAAAAGGTAATTGTTACCTTGCACCTGTGCACTTTTTTGCTCACACTACGTAACACCTTATCACTTTATTTATCTTATCCATACATCTTTTTATAGACTTTATTGGTGTACTGTTGTGTGTGTACTGTCATTGTCATTGTTTTTCTGTGCTCTGCTGCAAGCCAAAGCAGCAGAGAAGAAGCTTCTAGTGTGTCTGCAGTGGCAAAAGGGCAGATGTCACAGTTTGCCTTTCAATCCCTTCCTGCAGCCAACCTCTCTCATCCCCAGCCCAGTGACAGAATGAACTGGCCAGCTATGTACCCAGCAGGTGGATTGTTTTCTGTGGAACTACGTGAGGTGACTTATAACCTTTTGTGTCTCCGTAATGACTGGAAATGCGCCTCCAGAAGTGAGGACAGGGAGACAGCCCTGTCACTGGCACACCAGGAAGTGTCTTCAAAGCCTTGGCTGAGGAAATTACTACCTGGGTGGGCCGAGGACGTTATTAAAACTCTGGATTCCCAGCCTGCTTCACCCCGCCCTGTTAGCAACCAGCCTGCTAGCCTCCAGTCTTCACCTCAGCCTGCTAGCATCCAGCCCGCTACCTTCCAGTCTGGACCTCGGCCTGCTAACATCCAGCCCGTTAGCTTCCAGTCTGCACCTCGGTCCGCTAGCATCCAGCCTGCTAGCTTCCAGTAACACTCAGCCTGCCATGCGGTTGAGCCTTGGGGTTGTGAGCCAGCCGCCTGCTTGCCCTGTCGTGGCTAGCCAACCGCCTGCCTGTCCTGTTGCAGCTAGCCCACCAACTGTCTGCCCTAATCTCGCCGAGCCTTCAGTGGACTGGATGAGGAGCCACCCTAATGTCCAGCGGTCACCTTTCAGAGGTACTCAGCTGGCCATTTTCACTGGGACCCGTGAAGAAGGAGTGGTTGTCATGGCTCTCGACGCCATTGCCAGTCTCATCTGCCCGGCACCCCAGAGCCTCAGCTGTCCAGCACCCCAGAGTCTCAGCTGCCCAGAGCCCCAGAGTCTGAGCTGCCTAGCGCCCCAGAGTCTCAGCTGCCCAGCGCCCCTAGAGTCTCAGCTGCCCAGTGCCCCAAAGTCTCAGTTGCTCAGTGCCAAAGAGTCTCAGCTGCCCAGTGCCCCAAAGTCTCAGTTGCCCAGAACCCCATCGTCCAGCCTGCTGAGCTCCCAGAGCCCGCCGACTCCAAGCCTGATCCCAAGGCTGATTCCCAGTCGGCCATCTCCTACGTAGCACTCCACTGGTCCACCTGTCTGTTAACTTGCCTTGACCTACAGCCAGGTCATCAGGGGGCCGCCCCCCAGAGAGGTAATGTTTAAATATTCTTGTAAATCACTTCATAACCTGGCGATCTAGAGTGACCACGATTGGACGAAATGAAAATAGAAACAATCGCCCAACCCTATGCACTACCTCCACTCACATACCTGGACATTGTAAATTATCTTGTTTTTGGGCAGAGTGCATACATTTTGCGTAAGTTTAAAAGTTACAAATCCCTAGAAGCTCATGAACTGTTTTGCAGTGGCTGGGTGCAAGATCTGATCACAAGCTGGCAAACTGCGAGAGCACAGTCTCACAAAGGTAAGGTGGTACTCCTCTTTTTGGGCCAGTTATTAAACCAAACAGAATACAAAACTTTCAAAAACATTCAGCTATATGATTATTTTATTGTGTCATAGGCAGCGGGTTTGATCTGTTACATTATTAATTAAAAAAATGTGGGTTTTTCTACTTGCAGTGGGCAGATATGTTTAGTATTTGGTTATGTCGAGTAGAAGTGGATGGAGACATAATTTTACAGGTTAGTCCTACAGTGTGTGCATAAAAAGAAAGCATAAAAAGGCAGCGGGATGCTCTCAACATGCCGCGTACAGAGCGCGTTACCCAAAATTCAACACAGCGTGACGTCAACTTCACATTAAGGCCAGAGACTCTTTGCTCCTGGAATGTCAGCTGTCAAAAACGCCCACTTACGCTCCATTTAAAGTAGTTAAATTAATGATATGACAGCAAGCGTCAGAGAGTGATGTGAGCAGATCTGCTTTTAAACAGATGTTTTGCAGGTGAACCATACCTCTCAACTAGTGCAACTGAAAACATCAGTATTTTGTTCACGCTGAGGTTAAAGAGAGTTTTTCCAAATCCCTTTAAGACTTTCCTGCCACAACATATGCAACATCCTCTCTACAAAATACTATAGGACACCATACAAAATATGTTGCAGGTTATATTTTCTTAATACAGAGGCTATTTAAAGCTTGGTTAGGCAATGTCTTTTGGAAGCACGTTTTGTTATATTTGTTGAAATTCTCTTTACATCCAGACAGCAATCAATAAATCAAATGCTCCGACAAACGAAAAAAGTCCAGTGTCTGTGGCTGTTGTAGGACTGCAATAAGCCCGTCCAATCATTTCATTCGGTCCGAATGAAATGATTGGACGGGCTACCTGCCTGTCTACCTACACACCTGCCCACACTCTGACCCTGCACTCACTGTGCATGACCGGAGTATTTCACAAGGCTAGGCGACTAAAGCTAGCGGTCTAGTCAAGAATGGCAGAAAAAGAAAAGAAAGACAGAAGAAGAAAAGGCTACGACCAAAAAGAGGTTGGATAAAGCAAGAGGTCAAACCAGAGTCAACATCGGTATGGATTTTCAATGATGGCGATAATTGAGAGAGTTGAAGGGCTGAAAAGTGACGCTGTGAGTACTAACAGCCATGTTGGTTGTTTACGTTCATTATGATGATGTTCGGTGTTTTCAAACATGTGAATGAGACATGAGGTAGTTGGACACGGTTAGTGATGACAACGATGCGTTGCGCTCCTCTTCCCAACGCTCTCTCGTGGACTCGTCCTCCAGCAGTAGTCAGGCAGTGCGCGTTCGTGTGTTTTGAGGGGAGTGGCTTTGGGGGGAGACCTGAAGGGGGGGCAGTTGGATCCTTTCAAAATCTAGCTTACTCTTACTGGTTTCTCCAACACTGCCTACCCTAGCTTTAAGCTAAGAGTGTACTGTAGGCTGTGTAATGTAAATAATTAAAATAAATGTTGGATCATAAAATGTGGTCAGGAAATCCATAAGTGAAAGTCAGATACTGATAATACCTGCACCTCATTTGATGAGGAGTCAAAGACACTAAGGGATATGAATAAGAAGGTTTCTTATGTTCCATATCCCTAATATGATTGTAACCATGATAATACTTAAAACAGGGACATGTTATGGTATGCATGTAAACATACCTTTTTACAGACATGGGTATGTGAAGTTCAGTTGAATAAAGTTGAATTCAACTAAAATATCATTAAGTTATTTTACAATAAAAAACAGTCCCCTCAGGCCTGTGGTGTCTGGCCTAGGGCGCCAAAATATTCAGAAGTGGCAGTGAGTCAGACAAGGGGTTTGTCATCAATTCAGTTTGTGGTTTTCATGGACAGAGTCTCAAAGACTTGTCATGGTGAGGAGCTGAGCCTGAAAGCAAAGCTCTTAATTTACTAGTTGATCTGTGTACCAAACCTTATACCTTGTTACCTATGTAGGCTAGGTAATGATGAAAGATCACAAATGCAAGTAGCCAAAATAAGGTCCCTTCGCAGGGTGGCCAGGCTCACCCTTAGAGATACTGTGAAGAGCACAGGCAGAAGCTCAGAGGAGAAACCAAAAGGAGCCAGTTGAGGTGGTTCGGGCATTTGATGAGGATGCCTCTTGGATGACTCCCTTTGGAGGTATTCCAGGCATGTCCAATTTGGAGGAGACCTCCAGGGCAGACCCCTGACAATGTTGGGATAATACATCCCATCTGGTGTGGGAAATGAGTATCATCTGCAGAAAAACATTTGAATAGTACACAGTATAGCACACATAATACACTCACTTTCCATCTCATGCAGTAGATGGCAACAAACAAAACTCCGTCCCCTTCAGAGACCTCTGGCTGATGTTACATATGTTGAAGTCCTCATGTTTTACTTCTGTATTTGGTCTTAATGAAGTATGTACACAGAAGTATGAAGTATGTACACAGAAGTATGTTTGTAGCAAGCAGCTTTTGTCATCTCCTGTGTAGATATTTTACCAGTGACGATTTGGAAAATAAGGCGAATGTTCAGCAGCTCAGTCATTGGTGAGTGGACACTCTTCTCTGTTATAGACCCATTTTGTGATTTAAGATGATTAGACAGCTGGATTCTGACATAAAAATCTTACCTGGAGCACCTTTACAGTGCATAAACAGCTGCTCAGGGGCCTTGTAAAAGATAATAATAAATTCTTAACCTCACACACACTGCACACATACTGTATGTATGGACGGTGCATATTTAAACTATTTCACATTTCTGTCACTTTCTGTCTAATGACAGTAAGGTATGAAGAAACATAATTAAAGACAAGACTTAACCCAGTCTTTTACTGGTTGATTTTCAATTTGTAAATACTCAAACCTTTTAAAAGCATTCCTCAGGTTGTTACTTTGTCTTTTCATTAGTAGCAACTGATGAAATTCCTCCAGCTGATATTAGAATATCCTAAAAACATTTAAGGTACAAGCTGAATTAGCATCATTAGCAGCACTGATTTCTAAATATTTTAGAATCAAAACATGATTGAAAGAACTTCTTCTTGCATGCTTAAATGTAACAGAATGCAGATTGATCATTTTCTACTCTATCCATATATCATTCTTTTTATCTGACCACACATTTGCGACGTATATCCCATCTCACCCGAGCTGGTAGTGTGCATGTCCACCCTTGTGTGTATACTTGTAAAGTCACAGGCATCGTAGTGCTGGGAAGAGCAGAACCAACTACTTAGGTCCTCAACATGTTTTTACCTGCAATTTCGTAATTAGTGTGAATGCTGATTCAGCATTCAAGGGAAATCAATACAGAAATAAATACAGAAATGTAAAAATGAATCAACTAATAAATAAAAATGGAAAATTAAATGGGAAAATAAATAAACTGGGGAATTAATACAAAGGTAAATAAATACAGAAGCAAATTAAAAAGGAAATATCAATTTATGTCACATTTTATAAATTAATTAATGTCTGCATTTATTTTCAATATTATTTTTGGTGCATTTAAGAGCATATTAATTTATTTATTGAGTCATTTATTTATTTTTACATTTTATTAATTAATTAATGCCTACATCTATTTTTAATATTATTTTTGGTGCATTTAATGGCATATTCATTTATTTATTGAGTCATTTATTGATTTCTTTCTTTATTTTTGATTTTGGCAGTTGCGGTTGTCTACACAAGAGAGCCCGCCTCCTGTTTCATTGACTTTAATGTTATTTTACCTCTCAGTCTTTGGCAAAAACAAATGTGCCCAATTTTGTTTTTTCTAACTTTATCCGCACAAATTACACATCTACATGTTCAGCAAAGCCTTCTGGTGCTCACTGATACAACCTACAGTTTTCTCATGATGGTGTTTTGTTGAGTGGAACTTTGACAGGGCTCTCTCTGTCTCTCACAATGAGGAAGCAGTTTTACACACAGCTGATGTCGATTAGCTGATTAAACCTCCAGCAGTTTGTTCCTCTGTTCTGATTGGCGGATTGATGTTAAGCTATTTTCTACAGTTGAATCTCTCTCTCTCCTTTTTAACTGTTAATATTATTAAACCT
Source organism: Oplegnathus fasciatus (assembly GCA_003416845.1). Classification (NCBI taxonomy): domain Eukaryota; kingdom Metazoa; phylum Chordata; class Actinopteri; order Centrarchiformes; family Oplegnathidae; genus Oplegnathus; species Oplegnathus fasciatus. Next base: position 295,371 of record NTHP01000521.1, read on the forward strand.
TGAGCTGCTTCAGGTTTAATTAGTGTGAATGCTGATTCAGCAGCATCCACACTATTGTTGCTGTAGTCTTTATTATTATTCTTGCATACGTTTTTGCTTCACTACTACTTCTGCATACTTTCAGCTACAGAAACCATTCAAATATCAAAATGTTCAGCTCTTTAAGAATATTTATGCTTTTTACTGTTTTCTACTTTTTCTATTTTCTACCATTTATGCTATTTTCTATTTTCTACCTTTTGTACATTTTAAAATATGGAGCTCCTTTCAATATTTTTTACGTGTATGTAAACGTGTATGAGTACATGGGGATTTTTACAAGTCGAAGTCTCTCTCCCTGTCTGTCTCTCCCTCTCTCACTCTCCCTGTCTGTCTCTCTTTTTCTGTCTCTCTGCCTGTCTCTCTCTCTTTGTCTGTTGCTGTCTGTCTCTCTCTGTGTCCTTCTGTCTTCCTCTGTCTGTCACTCTATATCTGTGTCTCTATGCATGTCTGTCTGTCTGTTTGTGTCTCTCTATGTCTGGCCCTCTCTCTCTCTCTCTCCTCTTCAACGAACTCCATTTTGAAGTTCTACTACTTCTGCATCCATTTAGCTACAGAAACCATTCAAATATCAAAAAGTTCAGCTCTTTAAGCACATTTATGTTGTTATTGCGGCTTCTTAGCTAAATGATAACAGGGTCAAAATAGTCACCCACAGACGCCTTAACATTAGACATGATCAACGCGCTGTCCTTTGGTTAGTTAGTTGGTACTCACTGTTTGGTGATCCATGTTGGTTCGGGTGTTCCAAGGGTTGTCTGAATGGTGTATTTGCGAGTTGCTGGATTAGGCTATACGGTACTTTGTCTGACTGTCGTGTTATAAATGGAATCAAAACCCCAAACAAACAATCCCCAAAATAAACAGGCCTTTACAAACAAATCAAATCAGTGGGGAAAATAACGAATTCTTCAAACTAAGATATTAACCAAAAAACGAGGCGGTTGAAGACTGTATCCTCATGGCGTCTTCCACAGTTACTAATTTTAGCACACCTACCTTCAATAAGAGGCTCCTGAGATGCAAGGTCAGGTGATGCCGTGCACTTAACCAAGAAACCACCACTAGGTGCTGCCAAACTCTTTACATTGAAATAAGAGCTGGCTAGAAATGGCTCTAACACACCGGCCCCTATTGTTATGGGCATTGAGCTTAACAATAAACAAAATAATCAGTCTCTCTGTTCTCAGATGCTGGAATAAACAAACATAATTTGCTTAATAGGTTGTTCCAGTGTATTTGTTTTCTTTTTCACAAGGACAGATCGTACCAATCCTCTTGACCCGGGTTGGGTTTCCAGAACTCTTGCAGTCAACCAAGATCTGCGAAGGGTGTTAGAGTCTGCTATCAGTACAATGTCTCCTTCCACAAAATTTCTCCTGACGCAGTTCCATTTTTGTCTTTGTTGCATCAATGGTAAATACTCCCTTACTCATTGTGTCCAGAACAAATCCGAGATATATTGTATTTGTTTCCATCTGCGTCTTGTATATAGATCCTCCTGTTTGAATAGGCCTGGTGGCGAGTTGGGTCGAATCTTGAGTTGTAGAAGATGGTTAGGTGTAAGTGGCTTAAGATCGTCTGAAACTGTAGTTAATGGACGACTGTTGAGTATAACCTCCACCTCACATAGGATTGTGTTAAGTCCTTCTTCATCAAGAGTTTGTTACCTTCAAACTGATGACAATGTTTTCTTTACAAGGTGAATCAGCCTTTCCCAAAAGCCACCGTGGTGTGCACCTGAGGGTGGGTTAAAAATCCATAAAACACCTTTTTGCTGTAGTGTTTTTCCTATTTTGTTGATATTTCATTCCTTCATGACATCCTTCAATTCCTTTCCTGTTGCAATGAAGTTGGTTCCATTGCCTGACCGGATTTCTTTGACTTGGCTTCTCCTACTAATGAAACGCCTGAATGCACTGATACACGAGTCAGTATCAAGTGAATAAGCCAGTTCCAGGTGTATTGCTCGGTTGGCAAGGCGTACCTTTTTACAACATTGCGTTCTCTTTTAACTTCTATTGGGCCAAAATAGTCTATGCTGACGTGAGTGAATGGTGTATGATCAGGTGTAATTCTGTCCTTTCGTAAATCCGCCATTTTTTGTTCTCCAACGTTGGCATGTAGACGCCGACAGGTGGCACATTCTGATATTATTTTTCTTGCAAGAGTGTTTGCACATGGGATCCAGTATTGTTGTCTAAGTTTTGATAGCATATGATTTCTACCACTGTGTCCGACTTGATTATGAATGTCTCTGAGCAGGATTTTGGAGACATGATGATTTTTTGGGAGAACAGCTGGATGCTTTCTCTCTTCTGGCATGGCCATCTTGCCCAGCCTACCCCCTACTCTCAGAACTTCTCCTTGTAATATTGGATCCAGTGTATAGAGAGAACTGTCTGTTTTTACACTGTTTCTCCTTTGTAATGCGACCACTTCATCTGGATATTTCTCCTTTTGGCAGAATTGTATCACTGCAGTCTCTGCCTTGGCCAACTTTTCGACTGTAAGTGAACTAGCATGCCATGTTTCCTTGAATTCTTTCATTTGTTCCTCAATCGACTGATTTTGTTTGTCCTTTTCTTGTGCATGGACATTGGTAACGATCTCTTTCCTTTTCTTTGCCATTGCAAGCAGCGTGTCTCGGAACTGAAGAAACCATGCCACTGCTCATCGTAGTTTGCTCCACTCTGAGAAACGGTGAATGAGTTTGCTTGTTGCGTTGGGATCATCTTCTTGAATTGCACAAACTGTTACTTTGTTTCTCTTTATTTCCGGATTGTCTGTGCTGAGTGAGTCAAGTTCTGGAAGCTTAGGCCATTCTAGTTCGGATTGTTTCAGGAAAGAAGGGCCCTGTATCCAGCTGCTACATTTCAGGAAGGCATCTGCTTTTAATCCACGAGAGGCGTGATCTGCTGGATTTAACTTTGTGTTGATGTATCTCCACTGAGTTAAACAAGATGCTTCTCTGATAGGACATACTCTGTTGGCGACAAACTGGCTTGTCAAGTGAAATCTGTAACTCTGTTGACAGCATTCTATCCATGCGAACTGCCTGCACTGCGGCAGTGAGTTCCATCCTTGGTATTGTCATTTGTTTGAGAGGTGCAACCCTCGCCTTCCCCATTATGAATGCTACATGCACATCATTCTTTTCATTGATCAGTTTGAGGTAAGTGAAAACTCCATATCCCTTCTCGCTTGCGTCACAAAAATAATGCAGTTGTGCAGACTTGACGTGACCAAAGTTTGAGGGCTTGATGCATCGCTCCATTCTGAAGTTCTCCATCTGCTTCAGCTATTCCTGCCAAGAAATTTTATGGGCCCCAGGAATGGCGTTGTCCCATTCACAGTTGAATTTGCATAATTCCTGAAGAATGTGCCTTGCATTGAAAATAAACTTTGCTAGAAATCTAAGTGGGTCATAAATAGAACTAAAGTTAGACAGAATACCTCTCCTAGTTATAGGCTGGGGTTTCAGGTTTACTTCGAACTTGAAGTCGTCTTCCTCTACACTCCACTGAATGCCCAGTGCCCTTTCAACTGGCAGGTTGTCCTTCTCCAGGTCTAAGCTTTTTACCTGTTTGGCTCTTTCAGTCTCCTGTATTGACATAAGCACAGCTCTGCTGTTACTTATCCGCTTAGTCAGTCTAAACACAAACATCTTGGAGTTCCTTACACAGTGAAATGGCTTCTTCCTCATAAGACATGGATCTTAAACAGTCGTCAACATAAAAATTAGTTTTGACAGTATTGACTGCTTCAGCTGAATAATTATCTTCATTGTCCTCAGCAGCCTTAGTCAGGGCATAACTTGCGCAGCTAGAAGATGATGTGGCGCCAGATAAATGAACAGTCATGCTGTATTCAGTAATGGGCTTACTAACATCTCCTCTTGGCCACCACAAGAATCGCAAGAAGTCTTTGTGTGCAGGTGCAACCTTGACTTGGTGGAACATGCTTTCAACATCTGCCATGACTGCGACTCCTAACAAGGTGTTTGTGAGATTGAGTCCTTGAATAAGTTGGCTGTTAAGGGAGACTCCTTGGAAAGATGCAGAGCAATCGAATACGACTCTTAAGCTGTGTGTTCTTGGGTGATATACCCCGTGGTGTGGTAGGTACCACGCCTTTCCATTTTCTGTGTTAACTTGCTCAGGTGGTACAACCTCAGCATAGCCCTTTTCTATTACACCCTCCAACAATGACTTGTCTCATCAAGAAACTTTGGATTCTTGTTGAATTTCTTCAGCAGTGGCTTAAGTCGTTGCTCTGCCAATGGGCGATTATTTGGCATGAAGACATTATCCTCTTTGAAAGGCAAGGCCAATTGATAATGCCCGTTCTGGAGCTCTGCAGTGTAGGACATGATCTGTAAAAATATTTTGTCTTCTATGGACATCTCTGCCTTTTCCTCATATTTCCTCTCCAGGAAATCATGGTTGAACTGCTGTGTCAGAAGTTCATCGAGCTTGACAACAGAAATGCGGTTGACAGTCACACTTGAGTTACTTTCCATTCCACAATTGGTCTCATTTATCAATCCATTGATAACCCATCCTAAGACAGTTTTGACTGCATAAGGGCCATCATCCTTACTATTAATTACCTTCCAAGGTTCCATCAGTTTGGGCGCATTAGTTCCAATCAGCAATCCGATTTCCGCGTCAGTTTGGGGCTGTCTTACCTCATTTAGGTAACTCCATTTTTCAATTGCAGATTGTGTGGGTAATGTGTTCCTTTGTGACCGGAATTTGATTTTGAGTGTACATTTCTGGCAGTGCATAAAAGTCCTTTCCATCAATGCTGCCGACTTCCATACCTGTCAGAATAGTAGTGTTGACTGGTTTCACCTGGCCCATTGTTCTTAGTTGGATTCTTCACTTGCTCCCTTTAGCATTTAATTGCCTTTGCAAGGATTCTGTACTGAAACATGCAGTACTGCCTTGGTCGAGGAATGCATAGGTTTAAATTACTTTATTGGAATTTGACAGCTTGACTTGAACTGGGATAATGGAGAGGATTGTGCTTTCATTACCGGCCCCAGTAACACTGTTGGCTTCAAGAGAAACCAACATACTGCTCACAGATGCCTTTTGGTCAACTGATCAACAACTGAAACAAATGCCTTGTGACTTTAGACATTCAATTTTCTCTTTATGAAGCCTTTTGTTGATTTGACAGGATTCTGTTGTATGGTCGTTTGTGCAGAACAGACAAGGCTTGTGCACAGTAGATGACTTTTGTGTTGGTATTGGAGCACTGGAAAGATCTTCTTTCTTGACTCCCAGCTCTGCCACAGTAACAATGCCGCTGCCTTTGTAGCCACGGTTGGGCCTGCTGGTAGTGAACTTGTTTGTTTTAAACTCTTTCTTAGGCTCAATCTCTTGTATGTTTCCAAAGAGTGGGTCTGATGCGATTTTTAGATGAATTTAACAAAGTCAACAAATCTGGTTCTTGTTTTGTTCCTCTCATAGTGATCGTATGCAGCTGTCTTCCATCTTTCTCGGAGCTTAAAGGGAAGCTTTGACACCACTTTTTTCATATTTGAAGGAGTGTTCAGCTCTTCCACAAATTCAACATCCTGCATGGTGTTACAACAGCCTTTGAGAAACACTGCATAGTCAATCAATCCTCTCCTGTCTTCCATTTTAATAGCATTCCAGTTAAGAGCCTTTTCTAAGTAGACACCTGCTATTAGCAAGTCATTTCCAAAGTTCTCTTGTAGCAGTCTTTTTACTTTGAGGTAGCCTCTTTTAAAATCCATTCGAACAAGCTCTCTGGGACGTCCTTCGGTAAATTGCTCAAGAAAAAATAAGCAGTCACGAAAATGATCAGTTTTGCCTTCGATAGCATGTTCAAATGCACGTATGAATGTGAAGTACTGCAGTGGATCTCCAATGAACACTGGAATTTATCTTTTTGGAAGCAAAGCGTGTCGCTGTTCCTTAATCAACAGTTCTGTGATCTGATTTTGCCTTTTCATAATCTGGAACAGCTCACCCCTTTTTATATCATCATTCTGCGCTGTTTTTGGGTGGCCATCATGTCTCAAATTGAGTCAACCTAAGTTCATTGAGCGGTGAGATCTGTGTGGTCTGTGGCTTGAAGGGCTCCTCTGATGCTCTGTTTAAGGATTTTCTTTGCGTTTCCAGTCCATCACCACTAGAGGCATCATGATCCAATTTCCTCAAGGAATGTCGAGATTGGCAGGCTCCTTTCGAGGATGTTGCTCCATAATTAGCATCTTCACCACCACCATCATCATCACTACCATCACCACCACCATCATCATCATCATCATCAGCGCCACCATCATCATTGTCATCATCACAGGGTTGGACCATTCTTTCATTGCGTTTTGTTTTACAGCAAAATCCCTTTTCTCCAATTTTTCCAATGTCTGAATTTTTGCAGTAGTTACAGCAATATTAGTTTCAAGGGCTAATTTTTCCTTTTCAGCTTGTAGCTTCGCCTCTTCTGTTTACAAAGCATGTGTTTTTTTCTAAAGCAGCAGCTCATGCAAGAAGTGCTGCCCTCTCAGCCTCAGCCTTTCTGCAGGCAGAGGAAGCTGTTGAGGATTTGCTGCCGGTTGAATACGACTACTTTTTCTGGATCTACTAATCATTCCAACCGAAACTGAAGAAACATCCTCAAGTCGGGTTTCTGTGGAAGGTTAAGGGATGTCTTCAATGTAAGCTGAAGCTTTAATAAGCCATTTCTTTACTGCATCTTGGAAGTCCTTGAAACAACGCAACTTAGGGAAATACCAGTCATTATGGTCACCCTGTTTTTCCTCCTCAGACATCATTTCCTGTGTTGAATAATGCAAGGTTGTGAATTCACTTATAAGATGATCAAACACTGATTTAAGTCGTTGTACTTCCTTGATATTTATATAATCAATCAGGAGAGGTTCAATACAATTTCTCTTGCTGCTCAACTTACCAAGCTTTGCTTTCCTTGCATTTATTAATTTAGTAAGTTGGGCATCCACTACCGTCTCGGTAAGTTTGACAGTCCTCTTCTCATTGGCTGCCTCTGCATTCTCATTGACAGGCTCGCTTTCAATTTCGGAATTATCTTTTTTCTCATCCACTGTAACTTAATTCCAACATTCCACTTTACACAGATAAACAATGTGACTAAATAGAAGCTGATTCAAGGTTGAATAGAATGAGGTTCTTAATTCCGCATTCACGGCTACATTTCTTTAATTTGAACAGCGCAGTCTACAGTGACAGGAGCCTTGAATAGTTGCGTGATTTGTTATATCTACAACACTGCAGCAAAGCGATTGAATGTAGAAGACAAATGCAATATCCACAATCCATATGGTGTAATCCATTCCACAGAATTCCACAAGTTTATCACATTATCTTCAGAACAATTCAGTGCAAGCTGTAGCAGTGATAATCATCCACAGTTAGAGAAATTATTCGATACAAATTCAGTCCTTTTATTTCCACAAAGAGTCGTCATCCACATTTTCTTATTTGCATTCCACATTGACGTTAACTCTTTTCCATTCGTTTATGACTCTCATGTCATATCTTTGAGAAAGTCCTCAACTTTATTGCGGCTTCTTAGCTAAATGGTAACAGGGTCAAAATAGCCGCCCACAGACGCCTTAAGGTTAGACATGATCAACGCGCTGTCCTTTGGTTAGTTAGTTGGCACTTACTGTGTTAGTGTCATGGGGGAGACCCAAGCGCAGGACAAGGACAAGTGGATCTTTTAGGAATAAAGGAGTTTATTTGCGATGAAGAGGTCGATGAGAGGGAGATGGCTGGGAATGGGGATTCGGTGTGTGCAGGGGGTGATGACGGAGATGGAGAAGCTGGCGTGGACAGAGGGGAACGAGGGTAGCTGGGCTGGTGGAGTGGTGGGCTGGCAAGCGACAGATGGACAGGCTGGAGATGATCCTGAACACAGAGAAGGCAGGTTAGTACACGAGGAAAATACTGTAGGCAATAGGTTGCTACTAAGTGTGTTAACAGCCTGTAGCGTAACTACCACTGGGGTTGAAACAACAGTCTGGCGATGAGTGGATGAAAGACCGGGGTAGATATACTGCAGGCTGATGAGTTGATGGGAGGCAGGTGAGCAGATTGCAGACAGGTGTGTGAGAGGAGCAGAGCCGGGAAACAGGAGAACAAGGACCACGCCCACGTCAGCTGACAGACACATATGTAAACAGAAACATAGACAGACAGGGGGGCACTGAGAACACAAGTAAGGGGAAACACAAGGAAACACTGGGGAATCTACAGGGGTACGGCCACAGCCATAACACACTGTTTGATGATCCACGTTGGTTCAGGTGGTCCAAGGGTTGTTTGACTTGTGTATTTGTGAGTTGCTGTATTAGGCTATATGCTACTTTGTCTGAATGTCATGTTATAAATGGAATCAAAACCCCAAACAAACATTTCCCAAAATAAAGAGGCCTTTACAAACAAATCAAATCAGTGGGGAAAATAACAAATTCTTCAAACTAAGATATTAACCAAAAAACAAGGCAGTTGAAGACTGTATCCTCATGGCGTCTTCCACAGTCACTAATTTTAGCACACCTGCCTTCAATAAGAAGCTCCTGAGATGCAAGGTCAGGTGATGCCATGCACTTGGTTTAGCACCAGAAACTACCACTCGGTGCTGCCAAACTATTTACATTGAAATAAGAGCTTACTAGAAATGGCTCTAACAGCTATGATTCAGCTATTTTCTACCTTTTATACTTGTTAAAATTCAAACTTTTGAACTTTTTATTAAATTTCAAACATTTTTTTATAATAGGAGAAATCTTCAAATCCTAATCCTTAATTCACAATTCAAATCTACCTGTCTCACACACATATAGAAACAAACATACTGACACACCTAGATACACGCACACACACGCAAACACACACACAAATACACACAACACTGGTTTCTCTATTGTTGTGGGGAGACACACACATACTGAGCCCCCAGATGGTAACAGGCGCTTACTAGAGGGCCATGGACAAGACTGGATTTTCACAGTAAAAGACCCCCAATGGTAACAGGAGCTTACTGGGGGGCCACGGGTAAGGCTGGAATTTTATAAGTAATTCATTTCAGATTTCTGCATTTTCAGCAATGCTTTGTAATTTATTCTTCTTCCGTATGTTTTTTGTTACTACTTCTGCATATTTTATAGGAGTTATTGATAATATCCAAAATGGCACCGCAGATGGCAGCCTCAGTACTGCGCTCTCTGGTGCTTTTTGTATTTTTGATTATTTGTTTAGTTTATTCTGGTAGGTGTTTACATCCATCCTCAGGCCTGTGTTAGTGAGGCTTTACAACACCTGGTTGACCAGATAACAAATGTGGAGCAAAAACATCCAGACTCTGCTACTTGTTTTGGGGGATTTTAACAGAGCAAACCTCTGCCATGAACTACCAAAATTCAGACAGTGTGTCCCACCAGGGATACAAACATTCTGGACCACTGCTACACAACATCAAAGGATGCCTATTGCTCTGTTCCCCGTGCAGCTTTGGGACTCTCTGATCGCTGTCTGGTTCATCTCATCCCGACCTACAAACTGAAATTAAAATCTGTTAAACCTGTGGTTAAGATTGTGAGGAGATGGACCAACGAGGCAAAGCCGGAGTTACAGGCCTGCTTTGACTGCAGTGATTAGAGTCTATTCGAGGCTGCAGCTACAGACCTGGAAGAACTCACTGACACTGTGACATCGTACATCAGTTTTTTTGTGGGTGCCGACTAAAACCTGCACATACAATAACAACAAACCCTGGTTTACAGCAAAATTCAGAATCTGTGAAGAGGATGTGTGTCAGCTCTTTCAGAGACAGAAGGCCAGGAAGGCACCTGGACCAGGTGGCGTGTCTCCCTCCTGCCAGAGAGTCCGTGCTGACCAGCTGGCACCCATCTTCACACAGATCTTTAACAGATCTCTGCAGCTGTGTGAAGTTCCCTCTTGCTTCAAATGCTCCACCATCATCCCAGTCCCCAAGAAACCCTCCATCACAGGGTTAAATGACTACGGGCCCATCACCATGATGTCTGTGGTCATGAAATCCTTTGAGAGACTAGTGTTAGCCCACCTGAAGGACATCACATGCCCTCTGCTGGACACCCTACAGTTTGCCTACCAGGCAAACAGGTCAGTGGATGGTGCAGTCAACATGGGACTGCATTACATCCTGCAACACATTGACTCCCCAGGGACATATGCAAGGGTCCTGTTTGTGGACTTCAGCTTGGTGTTCAACACCACCATCCCAGACGTCCTTCCAAACTCACCCAGCTCACTGTGCCAGCCCCCACCTGTCAGTGGATCACAAACTTCCTGACAGACAGGAGGCAGCAGGTGAGGCTGGGGAACATCACATCCAGTACCTGGACAATCAGCTCTGGTGCCCCCCAGGGGTGTGTGCTCTTCCCACTGCTCTTCTCCCTCTACACCAATGACTGCACCTCAGGAGACCTGTCTGTTAAACTTCTGAAATTTGCAGACGACACAACGGTCATTGGCCTCATTCAGGATGGTGACGAGTCTGCATACAGACGGGAGCCTGAACAGCTGGCCCTCTGGTGCGGTCAGAACAACCTGGAGCTGAACACGCTCAAAACTGTGATGACAGTGGAGTTCAGGGGGAGCCCCCCAACACTGCGCCAGCTCAGGAAGTTCAACCTGCCTCAGGAGCTGCTGATCCAATTTTACACCGTCATTATTCAGTCTGTTCTCTGCACATCCATCAGTGTCTGGTTTGGTTCGGCCACCAAACAGGACAGGAACAGACTACAATGGACAGTCAGCACTGCAGAAAGAATCATCGGTGCCAACCTGCCCTCAATTCAGGATTTATATGTGTCCAGAGTCAAGATACGGGCAGGAAACATCACTGAAGATCCATCACACCCAGGACACAACCTGTTCGAACTTAGGCACTACAGAGCTCTGCATGCCAAAACAACCAGACACATGAACAGATTCTTTCCACAGGCTGTCACTCTGATGAACAGTTAACACCAGTCACAGAGTGTCAGGAATAATGCCTATGCAATAACCCTGTGACACACACAAACGTCCACTGAACCTGTAAATAATATATTCTCATTATTTAAATACACACAGTTTTTTAGCATGTAAATATCATCACTCAATACAAATCTATGCACGCTGTGTATACTGTGCATACTGTCAAATCCACCGATCTCATGTAGCCTATATAAAGCTACCTGTTACAGTAATCATATTTATTTCAGCATCCTTTGCACTCTGCACCATTGCATTATATCTGTCTACATTTCTTATTGTTGTTTATTATACAGTATATATACTTTTTAAAATATATATATTTATATCAGTACATAGTGTTTACCGTGTTGAGCTTGTTGTCCCTGTTTTTAGCTGTATGTATCTCTATTTCTGTACATTGAGAGCAACGAAAAACCGGAGTGAAATTCCTTGCATGTGTACGCATACCTGGCCAATAAAGCTGATTCTAATTATGATTCTGATAAGATTTTTATGTAGACGAATAATTAAAAAAAAAAAAACATCCACAGAGCTTTTAGAATGGTGTGGAACCAAAGTATGGCTTTTCCTAAAAAAAAATAAAAAAAAAGATGATTGTGAATTAATCATTTTAAAATTTTTGACAGGTCCAAAATGAATGTTTTGTTTATCTCTGTGTTAGATATCTGACGTTTGGTTCCCTTTTCTAACAAGGCTTTTGAGCCAATAGTATAACGCCGTTGGTATCATGTGTGTCATCAGTGGTCAAGAGTCTTAGTAGTTGCCAGTTAGTGTGGAAAAATTGGAAAGTTTGGAAACTGAGAGTTTGACGGTAAGTGCCTGGCTTCACTCCAGTACCAATCCCAAGTGCTCAGCGACAAAAGGAGGAGCAAGATCAGGGTGAACATTGGTTCAGCTTTTGCTCGTTGGAGTCAGCTGAAGGAGTTTCAAGGGCTGAAAAGCCACACCGAGGTGGCCACTTTTCATCTTGACTGGTAAGCTAAAGGTTTTGTTAGCTAACTGGGAAGCTACACAGACACTGTCTCGTCAGATCAACGTGCCAAACATAAATGCCCATAATCACCACTGAGTCTGCCTGACCGTCACTTCACTCGACCATGAAATATGAAGGTTGTGCAACGGACTGGCAACCAGTTGAGGTGGCATGTGCTTCGAGCAACAGCAGTGTTGTGATGTGAATGCAATGGAAGGGGGAGGGGGGAGTGGGGTGAATGTTATCAATATCACCTTTAAGCTACAGAAACCAATTCAAATGCTCTTTAAGGACATTTATGGTTCTATTAAATGTTTTTCTACCGTCTATACTTTTGAAAACATTGTGCTTTTTTCAACAAGTTGTTACAATAGAAGTGAAAACCATTGGCAATATTACAGTTTAGCTTCCAGCTTTTCTGGCCAATGTGTCTCAGCTCTTAGCTTCTTTAAGTAATAAGTTCAGGGTTAGGGTTAGGGGGGTTCGTTTTGAAGGTTATAACCACTGTTCCTACGGTGGCCGCATACATTATTTAACTACATCATTGTAAGCTTTTGCCTTTTTATCTGTTCCGAAAAATGAAAGGATGTTTTGCTGCCTTTTCATCTTTACTAGTTAACGCTATCGAGCTGTAGACTGGAGAAAAAATAATTTGATTCCCTCATAGGCAGCTACCAGCAACTTCTAAGGTGGAATGTTTTCTTGCCTGTGTTACCTTTCCAGTTTCGGTCCTCTGAATCATAACGTTAGTTGAGAGACCTCTGGTTTCTTCAGGCTAATTCAATTGGCTTTAGCCTGGCTCGTCAGTTAGCTGAGCTTAACTGGACACCTTCTGCTGACTACTGTAACTTAACAACCCATGGAAGCATGCGCTTCATGGTGTCTGCCACGTACAGGTACGTTTTCTACACACACAGGAGAGACTCATAACAAACCTGCCATGTTACTACATCACATGCGTACGTCACCCACAAGGCCACCTTCCTTAAAGGGGAAGGCTCAGCCGGTAACACATGCTACTCAGTGCATGAGTTGACGTCGTGAATCAATCAACACACCTTAAAAAAAACAACAACGAATATCCGAATCCCAAAATTGAAAATCGAATACCTACCCAACAAACGAATATCCGAATAGTTGAATATTCGGGTCCAGCTCTAATAGTTTCTAGCAATGTATTTCAGCTCTCAGCTTATTTAGGTACTGCCGTTCAGCTTCCAATTCTGCCAATTTTAGGTACATGTCAGCTTCCAGGTTTTTCAGCGGTGCAGTCAATGCATTTGAGCTTTCAGATTTTTCAGGCAATTCATTTCACATTTCTGCATTTCTAGCAATGCTTTCAAAATCATTTCAACTGTCAGCATTCACATGCATTTTCTGCAGGAAACTCAACTTTGTAGTCGTAAATTTGCCTCATCTGACTGTCTACTGAAACTTTTGAACACATGCATTTTATAGTTTGTTTTTCAGAGATACTTCAAAGAACTTTGAGGAGCATCAAAGAAGTGCCTTTAAGAACATGAAGGTTCTGTAAATACTGCACTATTTGGTTATCTATTGAATATATTTTATGTGTTAAATATATTTAAATTTCAGAATCAGAATCAGAATCAAATTTATTGCCAAGTAGGTTTGCACATACAAGGAATTTGATTTGATGTATTGGTGCATGACATATAAACATAGTAAGTAGAAAAAATAAAAGAAGGGAATAGGTGACAGCAAGTACTACGAGTCAGAAGCATAGCTTAAATATATAAAATAGACAATAAAAATATGACAAGATATTATAAAATAAAATAATATAAAGATATAGACAGACAATATGTACAATATGACTGTTATTTAAATGAAAGAACTGTACATATTTATATAGGAGTTGAACAATAAAGAATATTTGCAATGTGCAAAGATAAGTCCAAAAGATGTGTGTTAATGTAACGCATTGGGTCAGGTGTGTATGTTAATGTAACGTGTAGTGGGGGAGGTGGGTATAGAGTTAGAATCAGTGGGGGTCCTGGGCCTTGTTGATGAGGCCAGCTGCAGATGGGNGGACAGTTGATCAGCGCAGTGCTTCAGAGTGGATGGAGAGACAGAGTCTGGTCCTGCTGCTTTGCGGGGGTTCTGTCTCTTAAATATCCTGTTAACGTCTCTCTCCAGGATAGAGAGGGACGTCACTGTGGTGTGGGGGGAGGGGGCCTCTGAGGTGAGAAGTTGTGGAGCGGCCCCGGCTCCTGCTGGGGTGGGGGAGGTAGAGCTGAAGGACTGGAGCTGGTGGATGGAGTCACGGGGGATGGTGTCAGGACTGTCCCATTGTCTTTCAAAGCGACAGTAAAACTCATTTAGGTTGTTGGCCAGGCGCAAGTCGTTAATGGAGATGGGGGCTTTAGGCTTGCAGCCTTCCAGACAGAGCCAGAGTCTCATGAGAGCTGATGTTGGAGTCTCTCAGAGTACAGTTGTTTAGCTTTCCTCACCTCCTTTCTAAACATGTACTTTGCCTCTTTAAGCCTGTCCTTGTCCCCACTCCTAAACGCTTCCTCTTTTTAAGACCGTAGCCGTCTGAGCTTTACTGTGAACCAGGGCTTGTCGTTGTTGTACCTCACCATGGTGCGTGACGGAACACAGCTGTCCTCACAGAAGCTGATGTATGATGTCACAGCCTCTGTGAACTCATCCAGACTGTCGGTAGCAGTCCTGAAAACACCCCAGTCAGTACAGTCCAGGCACGCCTGAAGGTCCACCATGGCTTCACTGGTCCACTGCTTTGATGTCCTCACAACAGGTTTGCAGAGCTTTAATTTCTGCCTGTATGCAGGAATCAGGTGGACCATGACGTGGTCAGAATGTCCTAGTGCAGCTCGGGGGACGGCGTGATAGGCTCTACTTACTGTAGCGTAACAGTGATCCAAAATGTTTTCCTCTCTGGTTGGACATTTAATAAATTCTCTGTATTTGGGAAGCTCATGGCTAAGATTTCCTTTGTTAAAGTCACCGAGGACAATAACTTAAGAGTCCGGGTTTGTCCGCTCCACACTCAGTATCTGGTCGGCGAGCGTGCACTGGGCCTCCTGCACATTAGCCTGTGGTGAAATGTAAACATCGACCAAAATGAATGAGGCGAACTCACGGGGGGAGTAAAAAGGTTTACAGTTAATGAGGAAATATTTCAGATCAGGAGAACAGTGTTGTTGAATCACTGTCACGTCATTAGACCAGCCATTGTTAATGTAGAAACAGATTCCTCCACCTTTTGTTTTGCCTGAGAGTTGCGTGTCCCGATCGGCTCTGAAGAGTTGGAAGCCTGCCAGCTGCAGCGCCGAGTCTGGTATCAGTCCACACAGCCACGTCTCCGTGAAGCATAAAATGGAAGATGAAGAAAAGTCTCTGTTTTTCCCCACCAGTAGCTGAAGTTCATCCAGTTTGTTGCACAGTGAACGCATGTTGGAAAGAAATATTCCAGGTAAAGGTGTGCGAAGTCCGCGCCGGTGGAGATGCACAAGCGCGCTGGCACGTTTACCTCTCCTCCGGCGTTTCACTGTGTGTACAAAGGTGAGTGCACCTTTGACCAGAATGTTCAATAATTCCACTGGTGACGTGAAAAAAGTGGGAAATAAATCCGCTGGTGTTGTTCCCCTGATGTTCATGAGCTCTTCTCTGGTGAAAGAACTCCGGGTACCACAGCAGAAAACTGAATTAACAAACAAAACAAGACAAAGCAACGCGCACCAACACCGAGGCAGCCATCCGCGGCACCATCTTGAAGTCATGAGCGCATGTCATTTCGGCATGCGAGTCCATTCTTGACCTATGTATGTATATGTAATAAAATAATGTAAACTCAGAGATCCACTTACTAGATTTCAGACCTTTAAGCTGCGTGCCACCCAAGGAGATTTGCTTGCATCACTTTTGGGCAGCTCCTCAACAGGCACTGGGAGCCTATCATTTAATAGTGTATTGTGTAGGCAGTATACAGTAGCCTATTTAGTTTAACGATCAAACTCTACTTGAGCTCCAGTGTGCGTTAGTACTAATAGTCCATTTCAATGTTTGCCTGGACTAAAAGAAAACCCATTGTGGAATTTTGAGTTGGATTATTTTTTTGCTTTGTGGACTTTGGGACTGTGGGATTTTGTGTGTTTTGATGAAGGTCTTTAAATATATGAATATTTTGGTTTTCAACAAAGATTTTGTGTTTTTTTTTATTGGTCATTCAATGTGTAGGGTGTTCATTTTGATTGTGTGCATCCTTGTGAGGTCTGATTTAAACATTTAAAAGAAACTACACACTAAACAAGAAACCTGACTGACTAATCTTAAAAGCCAGGAGAGAGACCTGGCTGGCACCCCTAACTAAACTAAATAATACAAATCAAACAGAACACAGAAAGTCAAACTGTCACAAAGTGTGTATACATATTTGGCCTGACTGTAACTTTTCTCAGAGTATAGAAACACCTATGTTGGTGTGGAATTTTGTGTGCATGGTACACTAAGAGAAACATGATTTCATGCCATTACCATGATTTTATGCCATTATGATGATACACAGTGTCTGTGTGTGTGTGTGTCTGCTCCAGCATGGATGAATTATTAGAGACTAATTTCTCTTTATGCTTAGAATAATTTATATGGGTTCTTTGTTGTAAATACGGATGCTTCCTGGGGTGGTTTCCATAGTCCTAATGTTTCTACGAGGAATATGTTTTTTGAGCTTATCTAAGGTGAAAAAGTAAAGATATTTGGTATTAAGTGTTTTTTCACTGTTCAATAGGGTACTTGTTCTGGTGCAAACCCTGCCATGTGAGTCCAAGACAAATCCACCACCCAAAGGTGGATTTAAACAATATTCCATTTATTTCTGTGTTTAACTTTGCCAAAAGGAATTCCTAATCTGCATAAAATGCAGATAAACCCTACAACAAAGAAATAAATCAGAAAAATATTATTGGGAATAAAATGTAATATTCTTTTATTTATAATTCATAATAGTTCACATACGTGGGCATTACTTGTATAGTGTAATGCTAACAAATCAAATACCAAATACCAAATCATTGAGTCTGGAAATTGCACACCCCGTGTAGACACCTGGATTGATTAAAATAGAAATGTATCTGTTCCGTCAGATGCACATGAAATGAACAAATGAAAAAAACAGGTGAAATGCCTCCTGTGTAGATACGCTGCTAAGTTTGCAATCATAACATAACCTTACTTCTGTCAGAGTATATTACAAGGCAAAAAATATTTCTTTGAAATAAAAAAATATGCCTTACTTTCTCTTACAAATGCATACATAAATGCAAGTAGAGGGGTTTTGCAGTCCTAATCTACAACTTGAAACTCTGAACATTTTCTGGTTCCTGGGATTTCTCACCTTAACCTTACACTTGTCTATCTCATCCCCAGTCAATATCCTGGCAAAAAAGCTGCTGTTTTGCACTGCGGTTCTTTTACCTGATTTACAGTTTCTGTGTTCTTTGTCACTGCCGTAACAGTAATGACAACCTTATATGTGTGCAGCATGGACTTCTCTTCTACCCCCGCCTAGTCCGTCAACTGGGCAGTTGAACTGGGGAGCCAAAGGCAATGCACTGGCTGGCGCATGTCATCTGCAGCTCTCTATTCTCATATTACCCATTAAGAAGTGTATACAGAATTGTTTTTGTGTCTTATAATTCCCCCTATAAATGATTTTGAGCTTCTGACTTCAAGGTTCTCCTTCCTAGAGGTTAAGGCCAGGATCAGGTTTGGTCAAGAGTAAGCTGTCCGACTGATTTGTAGTCATCCTCAAATTGTACAGTTTCCCCTAAGGGTTAAGGTTAGGGTTTAAATTGCGATCAGTATTGGAATAGGTTCCCGACGGGGGTAAGGGGTAACTGTATTAGTATGTTTAACTCCAAGGAGTCCCAACTGGGATAAGTTCAATGTAAAATTTTTAAAGAGATGGGTTTTGCTTCAACTTTGTTTGCAGTTATCTGGCTTTTAATGCTGTATTTCCATATATGGATTGCATCCGTGCTGGTTTTTGATACAGCTTAGTGATTATAGTTATCTTGCTATTAACCTGATTTTAAATTTGTATTTCCATATTTGGGTTGCATCTGAATTTT
This sequence comes from Oplegnathus fasciatus, assembly GCA_003416845.1. Lineage (NCBI taxonomy): Eukaryota > Metazoa > Chordata > Actinopteri > Centrarchiformes > Oplegnathidae > Oplegnathus > Oplegnathus fasciatus. The sequence goes on from NTHP01000521.1 coordinate 313,544, forward strand.
AGGACACATCATCAGGAGTGGACCCCAGGATCATCGGGTGTTTCGGCCATTATCACTAGACACCCTCACCCAAGGAAGGCCCTCCCGAGGTTGATCAAGCCTTGGGATGTGTCCCATAGCCAACTGGAGTTAGTTTGCTTGTAGGTTAGGTCCAAATTTAAGGTTGTTTTTGTTAAGTTTTTCAGTGAAGTAGGTAAGGTTGAAAGGTAAGTACTCTGAAAGTAAGTAAAGTGTAGTAAATTTAAGGTAGTATTTTAAGGTAAGTATTCTAAGAATAAGTTTTAAAGGAGGTATTTTAAGGTAGGTAAAGTAGGTAGGATTTAGAGGTAATTCTCAAGGGGGTTAGTTAGTAGGTAGGTTTGTTTGAAAGGTTTCCAAGTTATCGCGAGTGGCTGTTAGGGGGATCCCCCCAGGGACGTGGTTAGGTTCAGGCACCAGGAAGGGAGCGGATGAAGTCAGGGTAAGGGTCTGGTTCAGGTATAACAGAAAGATGTGTGAAGGTAGGTTTGTAGACAAACATTCTGAAGATAAGTACGGCATGGCAAATTTTAAGGTAAGTATTTAAAGGTTAAGTATCCCGCTCAACCTAGAAGAATAATTCTTGGTTCGTAGGTTAGGTTTTTTAAGGTGAATTAAGGTAAGTGGTCTGATGATAAGTGAGGTGTGAGAAGTTTTTGGGTGGTATTTTATGGTAAGTATTCTAAAGGTAAGTTTTAAGGAGGTATTTTGAGGTTGGTAGGTTCAGACGGGTGACAAATGAAAGGAAAAACCTGAATGCTTCCCCCCTACAGTGAGGCGATCTGGTGGCTCTGCTATGCTTAATCTTAAAGCTAGGGTTGGTAATGTTGAAGAAACCAGCAAGAGTAAGCTAGATTTTGAAAGGATAATCATTTCATTCGGACTGAATGAAATGATTAGATGGGCTTATTACAGATCTGTGACAGCCACAGACACCGGACTTTTTTCCTTTCAACAAATATAACTATAATAATAATAATAATTAATATATAAAATGCTTCTAAAAGACATTACCTACCCAAGCTTTAATTATCTTAATCTGACAGCATTCAATTTAGACTTGTGCTGTGTGAAAGTAAAAGTAACATAAAAGTGACCAGGATGCTTATGAAGACATGGAACCGATATGTTAATATGCCGTCAGATACACGTAAAGGGGTGCATGTCTGAAAGGGGCTTGATGAATGGCAAAAAGTCATCAATTTAACAGATAGCTGAAGAGAGCAATGTTACGTATTCCATGTCTGAAAAGGGCTTTATACATAAGGGCATGAGAAATTTCAGAATCAAATTGGTGATAGGAACCACAAGTCAATTCTAGATTGTGGAGTTCTTTTTCCGTTGCTCCAGGTGTAGTCCTTTTGATGGATTTGGAAAGTGTCAGAAGTCAGATAAACAAAGACTATCCATTAGAGAAGAGGTGACTTAAATTCTGAGCTTTGGGAAGACCTTAGAATCTGCCCATTGTGCCATTCATATCTCTTCCTAAAATTAGAATGAGTTGATCAAATTTTCCAGCTTGAAAACAATAACAATGCTATTTTCAGATACAAGGAATTCAAATATTTGGCCAGGAGAAATAAGTAAATAAGCAACAGAGCAGATATTTGTTGATCCTGCCCCCAAGGGTTGATTGACAAGCAAGTGTCATCCTGAAATAAATACACCATGAAATAAATGAAATATGCCTTCGCGGGAGAAAAAAAAAATCTGCTGTGACATGCATAAAAAAGCCAGCCTTCAAATAGATACTTGGCATATATTAAAACAAATAGTTGTATAATGCAGAATAAGTTATACTTATTTTTTTTACATATATATTTCATTGCTCATTTAATTTAGGGAGAGGTATCTGTATTTTTTATTTGATATTTATTTATACAATTTCTTATTAATGTATTCCATCACTTATTTATTTCATTGTCAATGTATTAATGTATTAAGGAATTAATTTGTTTATTTTATTATTATTAATTTGTTTATTTATTTTATATGTGACTTACCCACACACACACACACACACACACACACTTGTTTTTGTCATCAAGAAGAACATTGCATATACTTACATTAATGTCCTGGAGACTTTCCATACTCCGAAACATGTGGCAACAATAATGTTCCTGGCTCCTTTGGGTGTTATAACATGAATTGGACACTAGAGGTCTCTATATGTCCACAATTTTCTAAATAGTTTCTGGAATGGTCCATGAGTTCCTTCTGTCTCATAAGAAGCCTGGCAGGTACACAGAGTAGACAGGGTCTGTGACGGTGAATGTCGGAGTTTACTCTGCAGAATATGATCCAAAAGTACACGGTCAGTTTTGGAGAAAAGATATTTGAGAATAGATATTAAGATAAGGGACTATTTATGCTCCTCCATATACTGTGTGAATTCCCCTCTTTGAAAATTTCAGTAGTCAATTTCAAGTTTTACAATCAAATAGCTTAAATTCAATAAGCAGATCTAAAAATTCAAAAAGTCAAAAAATTCCAAATGCTCAAATTGGCTTGGTAAAATTTAAAATTTAGTCCTGAAATCCGGGATACCAAGGATAAGCAACTGAGCCTGAATGGAATCCATCACACCTCCATCAGGCTATGTTCTGTCAATCATATGAGCCAAGCTTCTGTAGCAAGTTACGATAGGAAAGTGGTGTGGTGTTTTTTAGACGCATTTCTAAAACGAAAAACATGAGAAAAAAACTGTAAGGACTGGATTAAACAATGTGTTTGTCTGCTGTAATGTAAGCTGTAAACGTTTGCATGTCTTGCATATCTCGTTCTACTGTCCAACAGTTCAACAAACTGACTATGGAGTTTCACAATATACACACAGCTGCTGTTGATTTCAAGAGCTGCTGCTGGTGATTTATGTAAACTGAATGCATTTAGTGTAAAATGATGCAAATTGAATGCATTTAGTGTTAAAGCTGGACAAGCCTACTTTGTTTGATCCACATTTAATATCTCTGTACAAAATGCATCAACTTGTGAAAATTGCCTTGGTTGCAATAATTTTATTTTTTATTATCTTGAGATCACAACTTAATAGTCTTGATCATTTTTCAAACAGTCATTTCTCCATAATAACTGGAAAATGATATTAAAGATGGCCATATGCAGAGGATGTGGTGGCACACTTAGAGCTAATGTTAGCAATCCAGGCTAACTAGCTTCCACTTGGAGAATGGAATACAAACTTAGTAGCACCATGTCTTCCCAAATATTAAATGTGGTAAAGGGACAGAAATCCAGTTGATATCCAATGCAGTGAACTATGTGAAAAAAGGGGAACTAAAATCCTGTAAAACTCTTTGTATCAACATTCATGTATGACATCATAGCATTCTTGTTAATGAGTATGGATCGGGCATGTGTTGACCCCTCAATAACTGAAAGGTCAGTATTGATCCCTGCTGATATAATTGATTTGCTGATATTGCAGAAAATGTTGACTGGATACCTACCATTGATGGCAGTTGGAAAGGCTATTTATAAAATGTATTCCATAACAGTGTAGCATGGAGATCAGGATTTCTTTCTTTCAGGGTTGAACTGAATGAACTTCCTCTAACCTGGCTGTGGATACGTCCCCCATTTGGGTCAAGAAACAGCCCTGTGGTTAGGAAGTTCCCAACATCCACAGTACTGTCAACTAAGGAGCAATAGAACAAAGCTCCCGAAGGCTGCGCCATCTGTGTGTGTGCGCATGAATGTTTAGATTATCTGTAGATGATAAGGTTATGGCTAGATGAGCACCTTGCACGGAAGCCGATTGTGTGTGAATGGCATGTAATGTAAAGCGCCTTGAACGGTTGGAAGACTAGAAAGTAGTAGTTCCATAAATCAAAATTCATTTGTAAAGAACTCAATTCTGTGGTTTTTGGGCATGACATGACGTTCAATGTGTATGGGTCAAGAACTCTGTAGCAACCCTTAGATTGAGACTAAATTAATTCATTGGCTATCATTTTCCCTTTTTCATGGTGCCCTGAAGTGAATTTAATATGAGTTACATTCTGTTGTTTAGTACAAATACTGGTTATTTCTGATAGCCGAAATTGAGTTCAATCACTGTACTTCATGTTGTACCGATTATTCCGTAATTTTAATACTCTTTACACCATTATTGCTATAACAGATTACTGATGGTCTCCTTAGTCACAGTAATCAATCATTGAGGGATATCTTCCGGGCGCGGAGTTTTTGGATTTTATTTACTTTTTTGTCTACATTTGTCTACTTTTTTGTTTACATTCCACCATCTGCTGCGGTGGCAAGCGCGAGTGACGTCATCCACTCAATCATTGCAGGACTTCAAACACAACACCCCAGCGCCCTCATATCAATCAGTGGAAATTTTTATGAAGGTATTATTGGACCAAAACAGCTGAGCACCTGTGACATTGGAATTTGTAGTTGTAGAGAATAGTCACAGTATCAGTAAATATAATAATATGATATCAGTAAATATCAGTAAATTTGAAGTCACAGAGAAAAATGCTTCAGGAGTTGCAAACTTGTAGAATTTTTTTCGTCTCCCACAAACACAACACAACAGTTAGACCTTCTCAAATTCTTCATTGCAGGTGCACAAATCCTTTTCTACAAATCACAAATTAAGAAACTCACACATTTTTGCTACAGTTGCTGCAGTGAATATAGTGCAAAACACATTCACACACCTGTATCAAAAAATGTGAAGTCATGCAATGAGAGTTGCACACCTGTAAAATATTTTCTCACAAATACATTTTTTGTCTTGGATATTTTGCCAGCACAATCAAAAGTCAGAAACTACAACTGCTTGAATCTGCAGCTACGAGTCTCAAATGCGTTTTTTTTGGTCACAAATGACAAGTTCTGCACGCTCTGACATTTGCACCAAATATATCAGTGACATATGGAGCAAAACTGATCTGTGTACCTGTAGAGCCAAGTCCTGACCTACTGTGCTATGATTGGCTAGTACTCGTCACTTCGACGCGTCTTTGTGATTGGATGATTTTAGCCCCCAGCTGTTAGAGTCTGTGCTGACAGTGAGTTATACACTGATAAACCTCGACCTGAGGGCCAGGGAGGTGGTGTTGCTGCCGTCTATAGGAAGGATATTAAAACAACCTCCATTTCCATTCCTGCTGCTAATTCATTTGAACACCTTGTCTTCAAACTCTCTGGTCCCACTCCTTTGGTCACTGCTGTAATCTACCGTCCCCCCAAGCCAACCCCCTCCTTTCTCTCGGATTTCTCAGATTTTCTGACCCAGCTATGTGCCATCTCACCTTCTGTTGTCCTCCTGGGTGATTTTAATATCCATATTGATGTCACTGACTGTAAATCTGCCACAGAATTCCTGGAACTGCTCCAATGCTTCAACTTCACACAACATATCAACTTCCCCACTCACAGCCGCAGTCACATCCTGGATTTGGTCTGCTCCACTGGTCTTACAATACATCACCTCTCCAGCCTCAACCTCAACATCTCTGACCACCTGGCAATCACTGTGGACATTGACATCCCTATCCCCATCCCAAAAGACAAACACAAAATATCCTTCAGAAATCTCAAATCTATCTCCCCCTCAGTTCTCTCAGAGTCCCTGGCCAGTAAAATGTCTACCTCCCCTCCCCCGCTGTCTGACAATCCCTCTGATCTCGTGAACTACTACAATGACACACTCTCCTCCTGTCTTGATCAGCTGGCTCCCATTAAAACCAAAACGGTCTCATTCACACACTCAGCTCCCTGGTACACTCCTGAACTCCACCAAATGAAATCCCGCAAGCGCCAGCTCGAAAGACTCTGCAAGAAAAATGGTTTAACAGTGCATCTTCAAGCCTACACAGACTACATCCAACAATACAAGGATGCTCTCATCACAGCCCGGTCCACCTACTACTCACACCTCATAGTAAGACCGAGGTTGTTGGGGTTCCGAGAGAATTCCACAATAAACAAACTTCTCAAACCCAGTGACAACACCTCCAACTCCTTCACAGTAAACAAGTGCAACTCTTTTCTTTCATTTTTCAAACAAAAATCGACACCATCTACAGCAGCCTGACCCCCTCCCCCGCCCTCTCCACCTCCGCACCTGTCTCTCCCACCTTTACCACTCAGCTCCTGTCTCAGTTTTCCCCTGTGTCTCCAGTGGAGCTATCCAACCTCATGGCAGGAATGAGAAGCTCCACCTCTGTCCTGGATCCCATCCCATCCAACCTTGTTAAAGACTGTCTCCCAGCTATCTCCCCACTCATCAC
>NTHP01000521.1:347387-381208 GCA_003416845.1 Oplegnathus fasciatus
TGGTGGGAATTGTTGGGTCTCTGTAAATAACATTATAAAGAGTACGGTCTAGACCTGCTCTATATGTAAAGTGTCATGAGATGACTTTTGTTGTGATTTGGCGCTATATAAATAAAACTGAATTGAATTGAATTGAATTCACTTCAAGGAGCCGGCTCATAGAGCCGACACATCACTATCATCCAGTCCCATCATCAGGTCAAAATTTTAATTTGTCCAATATTTGGGTTTATGATCAAATACCTGCAAAACTAATGACATCAACCTCAGTTGCACTTTGTGTTAAGCGCTAATTACCAAATGTTGCTAACATGCTAACATGCTAAACTAAGATGGTTAACATGGTAAACACTACATCTACTAAACATCACCGAATGAAACGAACGTGCTGCCTGCTTGTCCAGCTACGCACTCTGACCCTGCACTCTGACCCTGCACTCACTGCGCATGACCAGACTCTTCCACATGGCTAGGCGGCTAAAGCTAGCGAACTAGTCGCACAAGACAGAAGTAGAAAAGGCTATGACCAAAAAGAGGTTGGATAAAGCAAGAGGTCAAACCAGAGTCAACATCAGTATAGACTTTCAATGATGGCGAGAAGAACTGAGGGAGCTGAAGGGCTGAAAAGTGACGCTGTGAGTACTAACAACAGCCATGTTCGTTGTTTATGTTCATTATGATGATATTAGGTGTTTTCAAACATGTGAATGAGACATGAGGTAGTTGGACATGGTTAGCGATGACAACGATGCGCTGCGCTCCTCTAAGTGCAAAATTTGACTTTTGTGTGAAAATGCAGTTAGTTAAAAATGTTTTTGCTAATCTGATAGATGCTAAGATAACACCAATATATAGACCTCTTTTTTCAGCCTATACTTGTTTACATACTGGCAAATTGACACTATTTAAACTATGCTAAATGACCTATTAGCAGTTCCTGTTTGCAGTCAATGTGCAGACAACTATTGCAGGATTACCTTGATAATGAAAAAAAACTTTAAAAAAGCAGGTTGCCTGTGAATATTCTCATTCATCCAGGTCATAATTATCTCAAGGAAATTGAATCGAACGCAACTGGATTTTTGGTTTTGTCTGTGAAGACGTTTCACCTCTCATCCAAGAGGCTTCATCAGTTCGTGCTTGTTTGACCAGGCTAGACTAGATAAACAAGCAGGTTCTGAAGCTTCTTTTTTCTGTTTTTTCAAAGTGGATTTATTTGTGATAGACATAAAAAATACTAATATCCTTGGGAACTGTAAGTCACACTGAATGATATCAATATGTGTTTCAGGTACAATTTTTGACTCAAATTTACCTCACGCAGTATCTTTGCCTCCACTTCAACTTTACCATGCCACTCTCAGGAGGCTTTTGGCTTTCTCTCTAGGCTTTGTCCTACTGAATGTCTATGTCTATTACAGAAAATATCCATATCTTGCAATTGCCCAGTGGATAAAATGTTGTCCGGCACGATGAGTTAAATTATGGAGGAGGACGGTAAATATTTTCCCTAATGTTAATCCCGTACAAAAGGGGCTTTAATCTTGTTTTCACTTAGCCTTTTTATCTGTGTTTCCCTCTTAGCTGGTAAGCTTCCATTCCATTTATAAAGTAAACCTCACTAATAATTAAATGTGTCGTTATAATTAATCATTCTACAATTTCTACTGTAAATCTACAAGCATGTTGGAGATGGATGCATTGAAGCTGAACAGTTAACACAGTCCAATGAAAAATCATAGATCAATTAAAACTTCTCTCTCCACTAATAACTCCTTCAGGACTGTCCGTTCCTGCCAGGGCGGTTTTTCCCTATATGCATTATAAGTGACTGCAATGGGGGCCTGTGCGGTGCTGTTTTTCCCTCGGGTGTGGGTTTATCTTTCGCTCGCACTGAAGACTTTTAGTCTACGCGCACTTACTAAGTGGGCCCCACCTCAGTCTCACCTTGTGTATAAGTTTAGCTGAGACGGGACAATCGTGTCCTCTGAGAAAAACTCTCCACAGGATTCCCAAACTGTCAGTGCGTCATGACAGGGAGAGCCCTGTGTTTACAGGGGATAGAAGTGAATGTGATTGGCCATTATTGTCACAACCTCTAACACACCCATCTATAATGCACGATAATGCATTCTTTCTGATCCCACTCCATATCCGAATGCGCCACAGATGAGTCAGACAAGCATGGCCATGAGAATACCAAAAGTGCGTTGGCACGCCCCTGAAGTATTACAAGTGTCATTCTGCAGCACCTTCCTCCTTTCCTCATGTTTTCATCTGTTTACCCCTCCCTGGTGTTTCTTGTTTGTCTCCTGTCTGTCTCTGTCTGTGTCTGTGTGTGTTTGTCTGTCTGGGCATGGCACTCAATCTTCTCCAGCTGCTGATCCACCTACACTGTGACCCATCCAGTAATCAAGCACCTGCAATATTTATACACTGGCTCTTCACTCCAGTCTTCGCCAGATCGTTACAGTTCCTTTTGTGGTAACAACGCTACGGCCAACTCAGCTCTAGTTTTTGATGTTTTCCTCGTGCTTGTCAGAATCCTGCCTAACCTTGTCTCTGCCTGTAGTCCATGTCCATTTCCACCTGTGCTTTCTGCCTGCTCCGTCTGGATCAACTCAAGTCTGCTTTCTCTGCCTGCCACAACACTGTCCCTGCTGGCCCAGCTCAGTCCAGCTCCACACCGCACACGTTATCTCTCTGTTCAGTATGTCAACTTTTGTTGAACTCTCACCATTACCTGTCTGCGTTCTGCTTTTTGGGTTCCTCCTAGCATGCTCTCACAACAAGGTCATGCAAAACTTATTGGGCCTCATGCACGAATCGTTCGTACGCACAGATTTGATCTTAAATTGTGCGTGTGAACAGTTCCCAGATAGAAAGGGAATTTTTCATCCATTTAACACCACAGTACATTCAGTTTCCATATACCGCTGCTCAGCAGACCCAGATAGAGAGAGAATTTTTTATGGAGCAATCGACTGTACTCATGTGCGCATCAAGGCACAATCTCCAAATCCGTCCCCCTTCCTCAATAGAAAACGATTCCATTCAGTTAACATCCAAATAATATGTGAAGGACAGAATCACATCTTGAACGCGGTGGACAACAGTTCGGTGGGTATGCAGTTGGATCAAGGTGCTGCTGGAGATGGGTGGCTTATTGATAAGTGTTATAATATGAAATAATTTTGTGCATTATTACCTTTCAACATAAATCCAACTTTTAATTTAGGTGTTGAGGGCTATCCGCTGCTTATGACACCACTTACCTACCCTCAGACCCAACAAGAGGTCGCCTATAACCAGAAACTGATGCGCACTCGCTCAGTGGTGGAGTGCACTATCATACTGAAAGGCCGGTGGCTGTAATGATACCTGTCAAATGTCAGTGGCTTGTTGGTGTGTGGTTTGCACGCAGCACTTAAGTCTGCTGCCCTTTTATGGGTTTATTGAGGCATTTCCCTGTGCTAATTGCATATTGTCTGGCATGCGCTTCCAATTTAAGATCAAACGCGATTCATTAACATACTCAGGTGGGTTGTCAGCGCACGTTTCATAAATCCTATGTAGGATTTTTTTATTTTCTTCTTATTGCTTTGTGTAAGAACAAATATAAGAGAAAAACAAGAAAACATTCATGCATGAGGCCGAATGTGAGGGAACGTAAAAGTAGTTCAGAAATTCCCATGACCCAGGACCTCTGCAGACATTAGCTTTTTTCTGGAATATCTGACTCATGCTTTCACCACATCGCCAAAAAACAGCTCCATATCTAGGCTCTCAACACCAACAAAGAGCTCATTGTGGATTTAAAGACTAAAGACGGCATGTATCAAGCGGTACACACACCCTGATCCGCATCAACGGGATGGAGGTTGAGCATGAGCAAGTTTCTGGTAGTCCACATCTCTGAGGACCTTTGACCCTGGTCAAGAGGGCGCACCAGTGTCTCTTCTTCCTGAGGAGACTGAAGAAAGCCCATCTGTCTCTCAGATTCTGGTGCACCATCAAGAGCATCCTAACCAACTGCATCACAGTATGGTGTGGTGACTACTTGGATTGGAAAGCACTGCAAAGGTTGGTGCAGCCTGCCCAGTGCATCACCGGCAGGGTTTGAGACGTTTTTTCAAGGGCGTGCAACATTGTCTTTTTTGTCTGCCAATTTGAAATCTATGATGATGATCTATGATATAGATGACATAGATCATAGATTAACGTGATTGCATATGTTACCTTTCCAGATCTGCTGCTCCGAACCATAGTTGGGAGACCTCTGGTGTAAAGCTATTTTAATTTACTTTAGCCTGGCTCATAGCTGGTAACTAGCTTTTTACACAGCTCTGCTGTTAAGACTGCAGGAAAATGCCATGATAACGTTGCATGAACAGGGAGTTTATATTTCTCTTCTGTGACAGCGAACACAATACACAGCCTTTCAGTAACGACAAACCCATCAGACTACGTCACCCACACAGGTTACCCACAAGGCCACCTTCCTTAAAGGGAAGGCATGGCCTGTAACACATAAATGCAGTTAGGCTGTGGGTGTGCTAACCTAGCCTGTTAAAAAAACAGTTATTACTGAAAAATAAATGTTAATACATACAATTATTAAGTTTGTTAACCTTGATAGACAGAGAGGGGACATGGATTCCCCCCTCCAACAAATCTCTCGTTCTACAAGAAACACTGAAATACCTTCGTTTCTTGTTGTCTGCATGATGTTTGTCTATTTTTGCTACAGAATGCAGAATGCACAGCGGCATTAGGGAGGAGGGACTTTTATTTTTTCCAGCTGATTTCAGCACTAGCTGCAGTGCACTCCAACAACCACCAGGTGGCACATGTGAGCGGTCCTGACTACAACAGTGAACACAGCTGCAGGGAAAATCAGCACATTAAACAACATTCTGCAACCACCACCATTGTTCAACCAACTCAAACTCATAGCCACTCAGAAAAAACGCCTCTCAAAAATCTACAGACATCTAATAAAAACAGACAACAACGACTGGTCCAAGATTGGGAAAAAGATGTAGCTATTACCTTTGATTTCAACACCTGGACTCGCATCTGCAGTAACATTTTTTCAATGTCCCATAACTCCAAACTGCAACTTATTCAACACAAAATCCGACACAAAGTTCACCTCACCCAATATAAACTACACAAAATGGGACTCACAGACAACAGCACCTGTAAACGCTGCACATTAAACACTACAGATGATTACCTTCACGCTACCTGGCTCTGCCCGCCCATTCAAACATTCTGGACAAACATCACACATACACTATCATCAACCATAGGTCGCAGCATTCCAGACTCCCCATCTGTATGTCTGCTAGGAGATCTCTCATCAGTTGAGCCGCCACTGAAATATGAACAACCCATACTGGTTGCCCTAACAATTGCCAGAAAGACTATATGACTAAGCTGGAAAGACAGAAATAATCTCTCGACATCCCGGTGGCACCTTCTACTATCCGAGTACATTTCTAAAGAAAAGCAAATAGCATTAAAAACAACCAAATAGATTTAACAAATACTTGGCCCATCTTATCAATAACACTTGCCTAATGCCTAATAAACATACACACACATAAACACATCATTGCCCAGGTAAAAACCTCCCCCTACTGCCGGTGACACTAGTCACTTATTATTTATTCTTCAATATGTGTATCATTATTGTTATTATCATTGCTATTGGTATTATCATTATTATTATTTCTTTATTTCTTTATTTTCTCATCTATCCCTTATGCTCACCATCAAAGACATAAACAACATAAACATGCCTACCATAAGAGTTTTCCCCCAAAACACTAATTTAAATCAAGTAATCACAAGATATCACTATTGTTATTACAACTACTATGACCATTTCATCCTTGTTGGTTTTGTCCTGATCAACATAAGTATTATGTCAAGTTCTGTACGTGACCCGTTTTTTGGGGGGTTTTTTTGTTCGGGTTTGTTTATTTGTGTTTGTCTTTGATTGTTTTGTTTTAGTTGTTGTTATTGTTTTCAAAAAAGAAAAAGAAAAAAAAGGAACTGAGTTCTTAAACTGTTCAAGAATGACTGAGTCACATAGCTGATTCCAATTTTCCACACTAGATGCTGTGCACCAACAATTAAAGTTATTCACGAGGTCATGCGCAAACTCTAGATACGACTGTTCATCATTTGTTTTGCCCTTTCTAAAGCATTGCCGATATGCTTCTGGTGCCATTTCGTACACTTAGAGGACGGCAGCTTTGACTTTCAAATACTTCAAACTGTCTGTAACAGACAGAGCGGAGTAGGCCTCCTGAGCCTTTCCTGTCAGTACGCACTGTAACATTATTGTACGGTCCTCGTCTGGCGATCTTCTCAAATCTGCCACTCTTTCAAAAAGAGAAAAGAATGTTTCGGGGTATTTTTCATGGAATTTTGGTATGAGACGCAAGTTACTAATTAAATCAAAAGAGTGTGAAGGGGAGCGTTTAGACCCTGGACTGCCACTATCCAACACCTGCCCAGCCCCTACACTTAACTTACCCTCATTGATAAGATTCAGTTTCCTCGTTCCAAGCTTATTTTCGCCTGCTCAGTTTCGTATTTCACTTCAAATTTTGTCTTCTCAACTTCAGCTTTATGTTTGAGTTTTTCTTGTTCCATTTGAAGCAGCAACAATCATAAAAGACAAACTGGAACCATGTGCCGTTGACGGCTGAGACAACGGAGGAACACCAGACAAACAAACATCAGCATCTCCCATCCTTGCAGTCAGAACTTTCATGTCAAACATATTTGCTTTAAGAATAGCCCTTACATTTTCTTTCAACCTTTTCTCATCAATTTCAATTTCATAATGGGCTGCTATTTTAAGTAACTCATCTTTCGTACACAAATATAACAAGTGTTCAGATGGAGCTGCAAAAAATTAATTGACCCGAGCCATTATGATTATTTCACACCAATGGAATGCACAGTATTAACAGGCCAGCTGATCCAAAAGGCCAGAGTGAAAATCGTAAGGAGTGTCCCCTCTATCTGCCTAACCAAACATTGAACTAAGCTCATCCCTAGTCTTCATGAGGTTAGTTGTGGCAGGTACTTATGCACCAAAACCCAATGGACTGGAGAAATAACCAGCACACTGGCAACCCCCCGAGACCATGGACATGCTCCCGAGACAACTGCTACTAACCACTTTCACCCCAACACTACTACCAAAACAACAAACTCAACGAAACTCGTTGCTGTACCTAACAGGAGACAGTAAGTTTAAGCACCAAGTGCTGTAACCCAGCATGTCAAAACTTACCTTCCCTTGGACAAATGAAGACTCTCCCCAAGGCAGAAACAGTGATAACAATGCACTCAACACCAGGTGTCCTAATTAAATCAAAGGGAATTCTCTGACCTCACTACAGAGAATCCCTACAAAGAGATACAAGCATCAGGGAACACCCCAATGCCAAAACAAAGAACTAGACCATTTAATCAAATTACAACTCACTTGTTAGGACGAGCCCCAATTTGTCATGACCGGCTCAAAAGGCCATGGCAAATAAAGGGAGAAACACCAAAAATGCACTTAAATTAACTAATTTATTTACAAAAACATAAATTAAACTAACCAAAGAGATGTGATGTGGACACCAGTAAAGTTAGTGGTGTAACTGGGTGGTTGTGTGGGAAATATGGTGTGCATGTGTTGGTGGGAAAAATGATAAAGGAAACAAACAAAGCACATGGAGAGAGTCTGGCAGAGAGAACTAAGGTAGCAGCTGTTATAGTGACTGGAAGCCTTGGGCCCAGGTGCTCCCAGTCAGCTCAAGTGGACAGCCCCGCCTATTGATTACACCAACCTGCAGTGGAAGAGAAAACAAGGCACAATTTAACAGGCCAGAGGGCCGTCACATAACTTAAACTCAGGATCAGTTACTGTGATGTGAAGTAACTAGTGCTTAACCTGTTGGGGGCGCTGTCGGAATACACAGTGCTCTCCATCTGAGTTCCTATGTAGTCCTCATTGATCCATAAAAATATATGACATGGTGTCAGAAGTAAACAATGGAGCAACTAAAGCCGCCGAACAGTTTGTGCCTGGAAGGAAACTTGACGGAAACCTGGCGGAAAACTGGCGTTCATGGATCCAGAAGTTTGAGCTACACCTCGTGGTGAGCGGCATCTTTGAAAAAACAGAAAAAGTGTGCAACTCCTACATGTGGCTGGAGACAACGTGATAAAGGTAATTAGTACCGTGGACTTTGATGATGATGTGGATGATTTGGATGTCCTGAAAGAAAAGTTTCAGCAGTATTGTGAGCCAAGGAGGACTATAACATACCTGAGACACATGTTTTTCACGAGGGCCCAAGGAAAGAGTGAGTCGATCGATGCATACATGACTGACCTGAAGAATAAAGCAAAGGACTGCAAGTTTGGGCAGCTCACAGACTCTCTGATAAGAGACTGCATTGTGTGTGGAGTCATTAATAATCAGGTCGGAGCCAGACTACTCAGGGAACCCGACTTATCATTGAGTAAAGCTGTTGATATCTGCAGAACTAATGAAGCTACACAAAGCCACCTGAAAGCTTTACATGAAGAAAATGAATTGAAAATGAAGCTAAGTAAAATGAAGCTAACAAAAAAGCACAAAGATAGCAGTGTCAATGATAAAAGTGATACAAACATGAGCCTGGCAAGTGTCCTGCCTATAGTCAAACGTGTGTTCGTGGAAAAACCACTTTGGTCGCATGTGCCAAACAAAGAAACTGAAGGAAAGCTTTCGGAAAATGGAGAGAAGTGTTAATGAAATTGAACAAGAAGAAAGTGAAATGTTTATTGGAGCTCTTGAGTCAAAGAAGAGGGGAAAGAAAAAAACGACTCAGATTGAAAAAGAAGCTACCATATAAACAAACCAGAAAAAGTGGACTTAAGTACTCAAAGTGAAGTAGCCAAAAGCTCACATTCAGGTTAGATACCGGTGCAGATTGCAACGTGTTATCTCCTACAACCCTTCGAAAAGCATGCACCATTAGAGGAGTCCAGCCTCAAGTTGGTGACATATTCCCGCCACAAGGTTGTGCCACTGGGCGTGGCAAAGATGAAGTGTGAGTACAAAACTGCAGTACATAAGTTGGAATTCCAGATAATAGAAGCTATCTTAGGAGGAGATTCCTGCACACAAATGGGACTAATAAAAAGAATCTACAAGGTGGACAGGGAAGAAGAAACAGACATCCTGAGGGAATACAAAGATGTGTTCACAGGGTTGGGGTGTGTACCTGGACAGCATCACATTCAGACTGATCCAGCCGTAGCTCTAGTTAGTCACCCACCCAGAAAGGTGCCTTTAGCACTTGAAAAACTTGGTGTGCTTGAAAAACAGACAGAACTCACTGACTGGGTTAACAGCATGGGAACTGTCCAAAAGCCAAACAAAAGATTAAAAATTTGCATTGACCCCCAAGTCCTCAACAAAGCTATAAAGAGGGAACACTATCCCCTACGGAGAGGAGGTTGTGGCAGAATGCCAAAATGCAAAATTCTTTTCGGTATTGGACACAAACCATTGGTTATGGCAATACAACTAGATGAAGGTATGTACCTTTAACACACCACTCAGTAGGTACATATTCAAACGGCTTCCCTTTGGTGTCTCATCAGCTCCAGAGGTGTTCCAAAAATGCATTGCTCAGAGACTGGAGGACTTGGAAGGAGTTGTGAATGTCATAGATGACATTCTGGTGTGGGGTGCAGACAAGGAACAACACAACAATAGGCTGAGACAGCTTCTTGACAGAATAAGGAGCATCAATCTCAAGCTGAACAAAGACAAGTGCAAGATTGGAATGACAGAGATACAATATATTGGACCCATTATGAGTGCAGAGGGCCTGAAGCCAGACCAAGAAAAGGTCAGAGCAATAATGGACATGCGGCAACCACATGACAAAGCTGCACTGATGAGGTTCTTAGGCATGGTGCAGTACCTCACAAAGTTCATCCCGAACCTGTCTGATGTGAGTGCACCACTCAGAAAGCTTTTGGAAGGGAATGTTGTGTGGCCTTGGGAAGCACAGCAACAATACAACTTGAACATTTGAAGAAACTGGTAAGCATTGCTCCAGTGTTCAAGTTTTATGATGTAAACAAGGAAGTCACATTAGTCGTGTTTCCACTCAGCAGTCCGGTTCAGTTCAGTTCAGTTCAGTTGTGGATGGTACCAATGGAACCGCTCCATACCGTCCCCTTTTTTCGTTACCTCTCTGTTGGGGTACCCAGCACACTGACCTGGTACTAAAAGGTGGAGCTAGAAACACTGCAGTCCGTTGACTGGTCGACAGAATCATCACTTCTTGCGCGACAAGGACAAACCCGCCATTTTTAAATATCCCATCATTTGCGATGGAGACTCTGACCGCTCCACAAATTCTTTTGTATCCCTTTGTATTTCATTCTGAAAATGTCAGCCCGCAACTCTGTTCAGTGGACCATAAACGAGATGGAGACGTTCCTCTGCATACTCGATGAAGAAGAAATCCAGCAAGAGCTGGGTGGAGCAGTGAGGAACGAGAAGGTTTTTCAGCTTGTTTCTCAGCGAATGGCTGTCCACGGCTTCCACCGCACGTCCGAGCAGTGCAGGACGAAAAGCAAAAAGCTCCGGAGCAACTACAGGAGGATCAAGGACCACAACAGTCAGAGTGGTGTAAATCGAAAAAGCTGGAGATGGTTCGACATGATGGACGCCATCTATGGCCACAGGCCGGCGAGCATCAGAAGAGAGGGTGGCATCGACTCGGCCACGGCTTTGCTGGAGTCCTTGATAGAGGCGGACGGTAAGTTTTGTTGTAACTTAAAGTGTTAGCTCTGTAACTTTACTCTGCTTGCAAGCTTTGTTTACTTTTGCTTAACTACTTAAGTAGGTATGGGAACGCTCACTACTTTAAACCAAGCCTATTTACTCTTCAAACCAGTGTAAAATCTTTCTTTGTTTTGGCTTGTTTGCTAGCTTAGCTACCCACTAGCTAGCGACCCGTTTGCTAGCTAACTAGCGACCCAGCTAGCTAGGTGGCGACCCATTGTTTACTGCTGTTTGCGTTTTATTATTTGTATTTGTTTGTAAGTGTTGTAGTAGTTGATGTAATAAACACACGATTTGTGTAACATTTCTGTTGAAGAATCAACTTCTACATGCGAGAACGACACAGGCGCCTGTGAGGATTCAAACACCCCTGCCTCCAGCGATGCAGTCATTTCAGACGCGTCAAGTTCTCCAGCACCAGCAGCGTCGTCGACGATGACACCGGCACCAGAAGCGACTGCGACACCGGCACCAGCAGCAACGTCCTCTAGCGCCAACATGATGCCGCGGCGTCTAGTCACTGATAAGAAATGGAAATTTTGGCAAAATGCATGGTTTTACTTATCCAGATAATGCTCTAAATTACAGCCCGTAACGTACAACGTAATTACTCTGGTGTACCAGTACAGTACGTACCAATACATATATGTAGATACTGGGGAACAAGATGTGAAGTTATGGAATAAGGGGGGTAACAATTCAGGATCTACAAAGTAGTAATGCTGTAGTTATTATTGAACTACTGGGTACCTATTCTATTATTACAGGGTATGTATGACCATAAATATGATGTGATTTTATTTCAAAATGACCTTATTACCAACAAACAGGCAAGCCACTGAATTCATTAACAAGCACTGAAAAAAACACTAAGAATAATCCAGTAAAAAAAATTTTTTTTAGTAACTTATTATTCATTCATAACTATATATACATATACACTGCTGGTCAAAAGTTTTAGAACACCTCACTTTTTCCAGTTTTTTATTGAAATTTATGCAGTATAATGTCTCATCGTACTCTGAAATGAACAAATAACAATTGAAGTTAAAAAAGAAATCATGGAATCAATTTATAAACCAAAATGTATTCTAAACTTTTGACTCATCAAAGTGGCCACCTTTGGCAGATATAACAGCTGAACACACTCATGGCATTCTTTCTTGCAATGGTAATCAAATATTCTTCAGAAAGTTCTTCCCAACTCTGTTGCAGAAGTTCCCATAAATGTGTGGCACTTGTAGGTTGCTTTGCTTTCACTCTTCTGTCCAGTTCATCCCAAACCAGCTCAATGGGGTTTAAGTCTGGAGACTGTGCTGGCCACTCCATGTTTTCAAGCTTAACATCTTGTTCTTTTTTCCTAAGGTAGTTCTGGCATAGCTTGGACTTAAGTTTTGGGTCATTATCTTGCTGTAGGATGAACCCCTGACCAATTAGGCGCATACCAGAGGGTACTGCATGGCGCTGCAGAATGCTGTGGTAGTCGTTTTGGTTCAGGGTGCCTCTCACCATGTATAAGTCACCGACCCTGGATCCAGCAAAACAGCCCCAGACCATCACACTTCCTCCTCCATGTTTGACAGTTGATGTCACACACTGAGGAACAATCCTTTCGCCTACTCTACGGCGTACAAAAATCCTGCGTGATGAACCGAAGATTTCAAATTTTGATTCATCAATCCATAACACCTTCTTCCAGTCTTCAGTAGTCCATTGGCGGTGTTTCATGGCCCAGGCAAGCCTCTTTTTATTATTCTGACGTCTTAGCAATGGCTTTCTTGCTGCAGCTGGACCTGTCAAACCTGCAACTCGAAGTCTTCTCTTCAGAGTTGAAACTGAGACTTGCTTACTACAACCACTATTAAGCTGTGCTTGAAGCTGTTGTCCTGTGAGCCGCCTATCACGCAAGCTGTTGACTCTCAGAAACTTGTCTTCTGATTCTGTTGTGGCTTTGGGTCTGCCAGACCTCTTCCTGTCAGAGTNTCTGTAGGAAAGACCTACATTTTTAAGTGTTATGATGGTCTGTCTCTCTTCCATTGTTAATTGCCTTTTTCTCGCCATTTTTATAGCAATACAATACTTTCTGCAGTACAATACTGTTCAAATAATGCTCACAAGGGTATGGTACCACAGTGTGTTCCAATACTACTTTTATGCAGACAGAGGGGGTTGTAAGTAATCAAGAAAAGTTGGGACACCTGTAGGAATTGGTAGCACCAACTTTCAAGGCTTGATCAACCTCCATTGCTGCAGAACAGTTTTAAGTTGTTAACCCATTTCTTGTTCCCTGAAAAAGGCCTTTTTGTATAATTCTGAAATGTACATTATTTTCAGTTTTGGGTAACCTTATCTTTTTTTTTTAACCTCCGGCAGTTCAGCACTTACCTTTGTACCATTTCAAGCTATTTATTGGACTTGAACTGCTTAAATTTCAATAAAAAACTGGAAAAATTGAGGTGTTCTAAAACTTTTGACCGGTAGTGTATATAGATATATATATACATATATGTATATATATATAGATAGATATTTTATGTAACTTAGACCACATTTAACTTACAATGTACAAATCATTTTTAGGCACAGTTTCTCTTCTATTTTATTGCTTATGATGAACAGAACAGGCAAATATATTATATGACCATGAGAGGCTAATGATAAACAAAATAATTCCCCAAATAACTTACTGGTACATCGTATGTACAAAAGATTACACCATAACACTGGAGTAATTACCCTCGTCGCGGGCTGTAATCTAAAGCGTTACCCTTATCCATGAGTTTATTCAGACCAACCCCCAATGCGGAACAGAACAAGCTTGAAATGTGTGAACTCGAACTGTAGTCTGTGAATCTATTTCTGTACAGCATATACTTGAATATCAATACATTATTTGAAAAGCTACTGTCAAGTTATATGGATAAAAATGTTATGTTTTAAGTTATATGGATAAGAATGCTTTGCTTAGCAGCTTCTATTCCTGTCTATTTTGCTGTCTAGGCCAGCGGAAACGAGACCAACAGGATTATTTGACTGTCCTGAGAGAAAAGCAGGCGTCAGAGGAGAGGCAGCTGGAACGGCTGGAGCAGAGGCTGGAGCAGAGGCTGGAGCAGAGGCAGGAGCAGCGCGATCGGAACCTCCAGATCATGATGGAGGAAGCTCGGGAAGCAAGGTGCCAGGAAGCTGACTTGAGCAGGGAGTACTTGCAGCAAACAGTGGCTTTCAATCAAGCCTTTCTGGGTACCCCGCTGAGTCAGCTTGTACAGGCGCTGAGTGGCCAGCGTGACCCTGTACCTCCATCCAGTGACTAAATTCTTTACAACCCGGACATCACACTTTGTTACAGACAACAACAGCACATTGTGCTCATGCTGTGTGTTGCACTCCAGTTTGTATTACATTTAAATTTCATTTATATATATATAGTTTGTTGTGTGTTGCACTACATTTAAATTTTATTTATATAGTCTGCTGTGTGTTGCACTACATTTAAATTTTATTTATGTATAAAGTTTGCTGTGTTGCACTGATTGTATTTGCACATTTGTTAAATAAAGTATTTTTTGTTATACCACATGCATTTCTATTCTACTTTATAAAACCTTTTTATATGAAGAGCCAGAAAGTCAGTGTAAAGAAAAAAAGATTTATTTGTGTTCATTACAATTGCAAGGCATTACAAAGGTTAAAGTATTAACTGTTCAAGTAGCGCATCAGACCCTCTCGTACATCCCTGCCCTCCTCCTCTGCACCCTGTGCCACAGGTTCTGCTGCTGCTGCTACAGGTGTGTCCCATTCATTCTGGTAGTCCTCTCCATGACTTTCACAAAGGTTGTGCAGAGCACAGCACGCCACCACCATAGATTTTACCAGATTGATATCACTGTCATTCCTTTTCATAAGGCAACGCCACCTACCCTTTAGTCTACCAAAAGCATTTTCAACCACCACCCGCGCCCTGCACACTCTTGCTGTACATCTGTTGTTCTGCTGTCAGCCGCCCATTGTCAGAGCATGGTTTCAGAAGCCAGTTCTGCAGGCAGGCAGAGTCTCCCAGGATGTAATAGCCAGCATTCACCCCGCCAATGTTCCTAGTGTAAGCAGGGAAAAGGCTGCCACGGTTGATAAACTCCCACAATGTGGACAGTCTTAGAAGTCGAGCATCATGCAAACTCCCAGCCATTCCTGAATATACACTCCAGAACATTCCCTTTCCATCTACAACTCCTTGAAGAATGGTGGAATGCCAGCCTTTACGGTTGAAGTAGTCGCAGTGGTACTCCTGCGGTGCCAAAATGGGTACGTGCGACCCATCAATGGCACCAATAAACTGCGGAAGCCCCTACCTGTTCTCAATGTAGGCCGCCATTTCTTCAAACTTCTCCCAGGTCTGGAAAACGAATCTGTTCTGGAACCAACAATGTGCTTGCAGCATCGCAGAACTCTTGTACACACCGACACACAGTTGTACTCTGCGTTGGTCGCAAGCTTCCATTGCGCGATGGCAGCTCTTTTCTTCACGGAGGTTTGTGTCCTGTTTCTCCATCGCTGGACGCAGCTTGTTACAAAGGTACAGAAATGTTTCTTTGGACATTCTGAAATTCTGCACCCACTGTGTGCTTGTGAAGCCGGGAACAATCACTTCCCACCACTTGTTGGCTCAGTTGAAAGCCCAAACTGTTGGTCTGCGGCGGCGGTTTTGCAACAAATGAATGATCTGAAAAATACATACACAGCACACGTATTTTAATACACAACAGCTAAAGAACATTAAATAAAATACACTGTAACAAGGGACATAATAGAGCCTAGGTTAGCTTACCCTCTTGCGCCGGGCTTTTTGTTTTGCCAACAGGAGGTCGGAGGCGTTCTCCTCGTCTGTGCTCTGGAGTAGCATTTCCCAAACTCTCTTGGTTTTTTCGGCAGTATTTTTCCTTGCTGCCCGCAGCCTTTTTTGAAACAAAGCTTCTCTGCTTGATGTAATAAACTGCCACATGCCAAGAAGAAAGAACACGAAACATTCAATGTCCTTCATTGTGTTCCTTTGTCTACTACTACTACTCACGTCACGCTACTTGCTACGTGATTACATGGTTGACGCGGCGGTTACCATCCGGTAACAACCCCGCCTACATTTAAGAGTACTTTCTGGTGGTGGAAACGCAAAACAGATCTAGGGTTTAGGTACTCTTGGGCAAGGGTACTATATATTATACCAAAGGTACTATACCGAAGTGCTTAGTGGAAACGTGGCTATTGTCAGTGGATGCAAGCTCTGAAGGATTGGGAGCTGTTATAATACAGGAAGGACAACCCATGGCATATGACGTAAGGTCTCTTACTGAAACACAGAAAAGATATGCACAAATACAAAAAGAACTGCTTGCTACTGTACATGGGTGTGAAAAATTTAAACAATATCTGTATGGAAAACAGGTACAGGTGGAGTCAGACCATAAACCATTTGAGTCAGTGTTCAAAAAAGGACTACACAAAGCTCCTCCCAGACTGCAGAGGATGCTGATGAGATTGCAGGCTATTGACTTGCGTGTAGCCTACACCAGGAAAAGACAGGAGGAATTAGAAGTTAATCTTCTATCAGCACACCTTCCAATCTCAGAAGAAAAATTGAGTCAGTTCAAAACTCCAGACTTGTTGTCCCTCGAAGACTTGAAGTTTCCTGAGATTGCCAAACTGCCCCAGACAAAAAGCAAGCATGTCATCATAGCTCTTAAATCCATGTTTGTGAGACATGGGATTCCAGATGAAGTCATGTCAGACAATGGACCGCAGTTTGCGAGTGAGGAGTTTCGACAATTCGCAGAAGAATGGGAGTTTAAGCACACGACATCAAGCCCAGGAACAATCCAACGGTCAAAGCGAACAAGCAATCCAGACTATAAAAAATCTGCTTAAGAGGGCATGAGAGAGCCGAGGAGACCTATATCTTGTTCTTCTTGAGTACAGAAACGCACCTTTGGATGGAGTGAAACTGTCTCCTGCCCAACTGTTGATGGGTCGACGACTGAAAACGAAACTACCTGCAACTGCTCAGCTGTTAAAGCCTCAACTGTACAGGAAAGTGCAGTGCAGACAGTTAGGTTCAGAGTAGGCAATACATGGCAGTCAGCTGTGGTGAAACATAGCCATGTTCACCTTGGTGGTGTCAGCACCTGTTCATTCGCCTGTGAAAGAAACTGTAACACCTAACATGACTACAGCAGTTCCAGTAAAGACATCACGCTTAATGTTTGTACTGAGGTGAAAGCAACATTGCATAAATGTTTATGTTGAATAGAAACTAAGCCAATTACTAATGAAGGAGAGACAGTTGAAACAAAAGCTCTATTTTGATTGCGGAGCGAGAGACATGCCTAAACTGCAGTAGGGAGAGACAGTTAGGCTCAGAGTAGGCAATACATGGCAGCTGGCTGTTGTGAAACATAGCCATGTTCAGCCACAGTCTTTTGTGATCCAAACACCTGAAGGCAGTACCTTTCGGAGAAACAGGCGACACCTGCCTGCTGAAGAGCAGAGAGGACAGTTTTCCTGAACCGAACAGTACAGATCAGGAAGACTTCCCGCCATCTACTAGTGAGCCAGCAGCAGACACCACCTTGGTGGTGTCAGCACCTGTTCATTTGCCTGTGAAAGAAACTGTAACACCTAACATGACTACAGCAGTTCCAGTAAAGACATCACACTTAATGTTTGTACTGAGTTGAAAGCAACATTGCATAAATGTTTATGTTGAATAGAAACTAAGCCAATTACTAAATAGAGGACCTGAAAACTAATGGTTTAGGTTAAGAAGAAGCATCTCTAAGCTGAAGATGAGAAATGCTATAACAATGTTTGGTTTATCATTTGTTAAGATTCAGGTATATTGGTTATGTATTCTGATGTTCTGATGAAGAAGGGAGATGTGATGTGAAGTAACTAGTTAGTTTTTATTTTGCACTGAATGATATTTATCATATTTCTTTAATATGTCAAATATGATTCAAACCAAGGTGAGGTCGGCCTACAATCATGAGCCTAGTGCGTTTTGTGCCCATGAGATTGCATCTAGGCTAAATGAAAATAAAATTTTATTCAATAACATTCTACCACTTTTTCACCTGTAATATTAAAAGACAGTGTGATTAAATGTTAAATGAACAGACTGCTGCATTCAAACTTACGCATTGACTCGGGCAGCAATTCTCTCTCCTTTTCTGTTGCATTGCTTTTTTTCTGAAAATGTGCACATACTCGCCATAAGCACGTATTAGAACTTCTAACTCCAGTGGGGTGATGTAGGACGACCTTTTTTTCTCGCCTGTTGCCATGGTGAATCGTAGTATCGGAGCTCCATCGATGATGGCTTTTTACAGTTGTCATACACGCGCTTAACTCATAGTGAACATACTCAGATGATTGAACTAACTCAGATTAATTGTTCTGGAACCGAAAACTCAGAGTTTCAGGGTTGATCAACTCAGAGTTTAGGGTTAGAGTCAGAGTTCGTTGAACCTGCTTTCTGAAACAGGCCCCCTGGAGAGACTCACCTCCCACAACAAACCCGCTAGACTATGTCACATATACAGGTTACCCATCTGGTGTTCATTCAGTCTCTTTGTCAGGGTCCTTGCTGTTTCATTGATATAGTGCTCCCCACAGATGTCAGATGTGATGTCATAAGGATATCATACACCACTCCTGTCTTCCTCTCAAGGGGGGTCCTGTCTTTAGGGTGTACAATATTAATTTATTTATAAGGTATATAAATGAACTTTGTAACCTCCTGTCTTTAGAGTGCACCAGTAAAGAGATCTTAAGATGTTGAATGGTGTGTGGTAAGTGCTGAGTCCTTGTGATTTGAAGACTGGTTAGATGTTCTGACTGTCCAGCCATGTCCCACTGAGATGCCTCTGATGGTCCCTTTTAACAGTACCCGTCATGTGTTCAGTATGTTGATGTTAATATATTTGTTTTGTAGCTTTTTGTAATATATTAGAGAAAATCATGGCTAGAGCCACAGGTAATTGCTTTGGTATTTCTGTAACTATTGCTAACAACATAGACTTGTACTGAAAAAAGTTTAACTACTTCTTCTTTAAGTCTGAGGAATGCACAAAATCAGTCAGTCTGCTAAATAAATTATACAGTTAGAGTGTGAAACTATGTCTTTGTTTCTTCTGCAGCTGACATTTGATAAAATCATTTTATCATAAACCTTTTCCCTTTTTTTCCATGCTCTTTCCTGTATTGTACTACCATACCTACAATATGCTGAAACATATGCTGTTGTACCTTTAGTTCAGACTGAACTGGTATAAATTTGTACTTGTGCTGTCAGAGGGTACTTTGTGGTGGATCAAAGATTATGCATTTGGTCTCAAGAGAGCTCATTACTGTGATGATTCATTGTAATGATTCATTAATGATTACTCTTTTTTTCAATGGGAGTACACATTCATAGGAAAGAAAAATGTATTATGTATGTTGTTGTGATTACTTGATGATGTAAATAACTGAGTGGAGTTGAGAATTTCGAACTCTATTAATGATTTAGGTTCCCTAGCGATATTTATTGTGGTCTCTAAATACAGCGCACTTCCCTGTCTTGCATGAGAGATGTGTCTTATCTTGACAATGCACTGTATGGAAATGATTTGAAAGAGCTTAACCAAAGACATTAGTTCCACTGTGCGTGTCCCACACTGACGCTCAAAACTCACATGTGCATAAGAGCTCAACATGTCAACCGATTCTTCTCTGTGAAAGAGGCGAGACATTATCTTTCCAGTCCATAGCAATTGTATGTCTATCCAAACACTAAACAATGAAACTAACTCGTAAATTTCAGGATGTGCGTTCACTTCTCCCATCCATAAATACACAAACTGGCTGCAGGACAGGATTCTGTTTAGGCAATAAGCAGAATTTAGATCAAAACACCCTAACATTTGCTTATAATTAATAACTTCACTAATGAACTAACATGTCTCCTGTCTGTTATTCCTCACATTTGGGTGTGGGGAGCATCATGTCAAGTCTTTAGTTCAGACTCAGGCCAGTAAACAGTCATCACTGTTTTCTAACCCTGAACTGATCGATTTCACTGCTGGCTCGCCCTCCAGCTCCACCTTCTCTCCAAACAATTCATCTCCACATCACCAACTGCTACAGACAATCCTATAACATTCTCGCTAAGTAAAGCCAAAAAAAATAACCAAACTAAATTAAGTAAAAAAATAAAACGTTGTATGTAAGTTCCTTTCATTTAGGTAAAGTTCAAGGGTCTGGCATGCTGTTGCTGGTGAAATGCACACCGCGTGATGAACAACTTCCCTTTCCTGCCATTCTGCAGCTGTAGCTGAGCCCACAGCTCCTTGGGGCTGTAAATCAAAGCCTTTGTACTCCAGAAGGATCCTATCAGCCACAGGTGTGGGCTCTGCCTGGGGATTAGACAACCTGGAAGCACTGAAAACTGGGGAGCATCGGCAAGTCTTAGCCAAACACAGAAGGAGAGGAGAGGAGAATTGTGACTGAGGCCGGAGTGTAAAATCAAAGTGGAAGAAAATACCAAATCATAAAGTGTTTTCTGTTTTGTTTTAATTTGCTACTTATTTTGGACTATTTCGCAACATGGACACCTCACAAGTGAGAGTAACTTCTGCGCATCAGGTTGTTGGTGGACAGCACTTTTTCACCATGACCAACAAACAATGAGGAATCCATGGCTGGGATTACCTGTTGTACCTGGAAAGCAGAGGCAACAAAGGAAACGAGGATTGCAGGCCAGGGTCCTGGTCATGCTGAGGAAATGTGAAAAATAGCCTCCTCTACCGGGTATTCTTCTAGCAATTGTCCAGTCACTGGATAATAAGCTGGAGGAACTCAGGAGCACGATGGCTTTTCAAAGGGACACTAAGAACTGTAACATCATGGCTTTCACGGAGACTTGGCCTGACCCTTAGATCCTGTACTCAGAGATCTCGCCCCGTGTGACTGGATGCTGAACTTCCTGATGGGCAAAACCCAGGCTGTGCGGATTGGCAGCACCACATCCTCCACCCTGACTGTGTTGAAGAAATCCTACAAGTCCAGTTCAGAAGTTTGCTGTAGTGGTGTTCTATTGAAGCATGAGCGGATCTGAGCCGGTGAGCTGACCCCAAGCAAATTAAATGGAAGTGCTTTTATACAGTAAACCAAGGCAGTGATTAGGCAATATCTAAATAGTAGACAGAATCAAAGGGTCAAATTAGCAGGGGGGGGCAGGAAGGACACACAGTTAGGCATATGACAAGATCAAGGCTGGAAGCTGCTCTCAGATGTCACTTGATTAGCCAGTCTCTGCTGCCCAAATGTGTATTTCTTCATCAACCCTCAACACCGGCGTCCCTCAGGGCTGCGTGCTCAGCCCTCTACTGCACTCCCTGTTCACACAACTGCATGGCTCCCACAGCTCCAACACCATCATTAAATTTGCTGACGACATGACTGTCATTGGCCTGTTCACTGGTGACCCTGACATTTTGGTGCCAGGGCAACAACCTTGATCTCAACATCAGCAAAACAAAGGAGCTGATTATGGATATGGACTACAGGAAGTAACAGGGAGAAGGACACGCCCCCTCTCCATCAATGGGACTACGGTGGAGAGAGTCAGCAGCTTCAGGTTCCTCGGGGTCCACATCAGCGAGGACATGACCTGGACTCACTACACAGACACCATCGCAAAGACAGCCAGACAACGGCTCTTCTTCCTCTGCAGGCTGTGGAGGACCAATATGGACCATTCATGGAGGACATCTACACCCAGAGGTGTAGGAAGAAGGCCAACAGGATCATTAAAGACCCCAACCACCCCAGCCACAAACTGTTCTGCCTGCTGCCACCAGGCTCAGGGACAGCTATATGACTATTAAGCTCTTGAGCTCATAAGCTCATTACTGTCACTTGACTTGCACCTGTTTATATGTCCGTTACCTGTGTACATCTCGATTACCGTTTATACCTGCATATGTATATATATATATTTATATATATATATATATATGTATATATATATTCAGTATGTGTATATATATTTGCATTGATATATATTTTACAAGCTGTTTAACCATCACAGTATATATATTGATTACTGCAATGACTGTCTAAAATCCTGTTCTTACCTGTCCATAACTTGTCTACATTACAGTTTATTCATTTTATCACTGCTGTACACCTGCCTTACTATTTTATTTATATTTTATCTTATTGTGTTATATTTTATTCTGTATATATTATATACTATTAATATATTTTGAACTTTTGCACTATTTTATATCCAGTGTTTTATCTTCCCTTTTTACTTGCATGATTTTCTTTTATACATATTGTTTGAGCATTGTTAGAGGGAGCCTGAGAATTAAGAATTTCATTGCCAATGACTGCCTCACTGTAATTGTTGTTGTGCATATGACAATAATAAAATATAATAATAGTCTATTCGAATGAATAAGCATCCACTAATGAGCCTGTAAATATTTCCCTCAGTGTAAACATCATATAGCTTCGATAAAGAGCTGAAACGGCATGATACAAATACTGGTATTGTCACAGTCACAGTGGTCTAGTGGTGATTTTCAAGAAGAAGGGAAAAAGGGAAAAAATGTATGTTAAACTGTTTCACATTTTTCTATTACAGTCAGATAAGTTATATGTAAATTCTTATTTATTTTTGTTTATTATTGTATTGTATATGTTGTTTGTACTCTATCATGTTAATATGCTCTGGAGTTAATAAAGATCTGAACCTAAAGTAATTCACAGTCTGGACTGTAAGGATATTTGTACAATACTGTTGTTACTGTATCAATAAATCAATTCTTCAATGAGGTCAGGTCCATTTGGAACAGGAAGCAAATGCATCATTCCCATTTTATTTAGATGAATGAAATGCAATTGTGCAATTATGGTGAGAGCCATGGAGATCATCAAATCAAGTAAGTATGGAGCGTCAGTCATGGCAGCAAGCACCCTGGACAAGAGACTCAGGCCCCGATCAGACAGAGCGCAGAGGCGCACTGCACTGCATTTTTAGTTGAAGCTTTAAGAAGCTGCGTTATTTTTTTTATTGTGCTAGGCAACCACTGAATCAACTGTCCTTAGCCTAACTGTGATTTTGCTGTGAAAGAAACTCACAGATCTATTGCCTACCTATTATTCTGGCCAGAGACATCTGCATAAAAAATAGACAGGCGGAGGGCACTTGCTCTGGCTCTGATTGAGGGTGAGAGGCTGTTCCCAAATAGTATGCTGACACAGGGACACGGAGTCCGTCGGTCCTGCCGAGCAGCTGAGCATTTGTTTGCAGTAGGTTATGTTTATTTTAACGTCAATGCTATATTTTGGCCTCTCAATTAATCTTTCTGCTCTGAGTTGAAGTTTTTTCAACTCGAGGTGCTCAGAGCGCTCCTGCAAAAACATGAGGCGCCCCAGGCATCCAAAACACCATGTGCCCAGGGTGCATAAGCAGCGTTTACTACCTATATAAAACAACTTGAAAAAGCTTCCCACTGCAAAAACCACCTCCTGTCTGATCGGGGTCTAAAGCTACTCACAGCATCTACAGGGAAGAAGTCAAAGACCATTGACCAGAAGTCAGTGGATGGCCGGAGAAAGATCGAGGAGGACATTCACATCTGACGCCAGATGTCACATTCTGCCTCTCTGTCCGCCTCTTTAGCCGTATTCCCACTTCCTCAAAAACCATTACTTGCCACAAGGCCGGACCTAGCACATTCGTTACCCTAGGTCCCTCAAATTTATTTATTCATTTTATACTTTCAGACATTACAATCCAAACTTCTTGGGGTTTTTTTTATGTCAAAATTGACTAGCCATTCCCTACCTGTCCACCAGATGGCCTCAGACTTTTTCACTAGACTTCCTCATTCACCTGCTCGCCTGTTCTCACTTCCCTCATCAGTCACTCACGACATATACCAGCCCAGATCTTTTGTTCCTTTGCCGTTTCATCCTAGTTGCTTTGTTGCAGTCTTGTCTATCTGGTCTCTGTGTTTGCTTTCGAGTTTGTGTCACCTCAACCCTAACCTTTACCTGGACATTAACCTGCCTACCTGCCTGCCTGTTACCGGTCTACCTGCCTGTCTGCCAACCTGTATCAGCCTGTAAGTTATTTTCAACATTAAAAAACACTCTACCAGAAACATCTCTAAATGCACAGTAGGGCGCAGATTCTAGAGATTATTTTTATAACATCTTCCGATAGTAAGTTAGTTAAATCGCGTTAATATCTGCATGTGTCTTTGTTAAATAAAAATGTATGACATCCGTACATTCTTGTCGCATTATGCCACATTGTGAATTGAATTAAAAGTGAATAAATTAAAAGTTGTCATGAACACTGTTATGCTCATCTGACAGAGATCAACAGCGGGAGGCTGTAACAAAACATTGGACAGATGATGCAGCTGTGCCACACATCATATTTGATTAACGTCACTTTAACATGAGAAGGGGATCATCTTTGCTGGTCATGCTAACAGATGAGAGTAGTATCTATCATCATGTGGCTGACGTTCCTTACTTCGGTCAAGTGATGAGTCCACCCCTAATGAAGCTGTAAGATGCAGTTGGAAAAGCTAGTATATGACAAAACAACAAAACAACCTATTTTGTTGTTAAAGCTTGGGTAGGTAATGTCTTTTAGAAGCATTTTTTGTTATATTTGTTGAAATTCTCTTTACATCCAGACAGCAATCAATAATTCAAGTGCTCTGACAAAAAAAGGAAAAAAGTCTGATGTCTGTGGCTGTCACAGGACTGTAATAAGCCCGTCCAATCATTTCATTCGGACAGAATGAAATGATTGGACGGGCTGCTTGCCTGTCCAGCTACGCATCTGACTACCTGCGCGCACTCTGACCCTGACCTCTGACCCTGCACTCGCTGTGCATGCCCGTCATCTTCCACACGGCTAGGCGGCTAAAGCTAGTGAACTAGTTGCGCAAGAATGGCAAAGAAAGAAAAGAAAGACAGAAGTAGAAAAGGCTGCGACCAAAAAGAGGTTGGATAAAGCTAGCGGTCAAACCAGAGTCAGCATCAGTCTGGATTTTCAACAACAGCGAGAAGAACTGAGGGAGTTGAAGGGCTGAAAAGTGGACGAGCTCCAGCTCATCTCCAAAGCCCCTCCCCGCAGCATCACTCAGTCTAATTTTTTCTTTTTAGCTTGCTTTTCTTCATTTGTCTTCGTCTGTTTATTTGTCTTTGTCGTGTAAGGCGTGTAAGCGGTTGTTCGGTGGTTATTTGTCCACCATTGCGTCCACTCACTGAAGATATGGCGCATGCGTGGGGGAGGGGAGCTGCCTGCAGCGTGTGCAGGACACGCCGTCAGATACTCCTGGCTCTGATTGGTTGTTTTGACTAGGGAGCGGTGAAGTCTTGCAAATGGCCTTGGTGCAGCAGGTGGAGCCAGAGGAGCATGATTTTTTTTCACAGATTATCTGTCTCATGTACTACTGTGAGGACATAGTGACAGTTTTAGCAAATATGACAAAAAGTTATTTTTATACAAGTTACGTACTACAACTTTTTGGGCACCATGAGGGGAAAATTCTCTGATGAAATGTGGCAGAGACCCACGGAATGCAATTTCAAGATTCCACATCTGCAGGAAAGATGAAACCAGGTTTGTAATTTTACTATGATGATGTCAGTGAGAATACATGACAGCACTGGGTCAGGGCGCCAAGTCCCCCTCCTCATGTTTCCTCCTCTCCTCCTTTTTTTAAATGTATCATTTATTTTATGTACAACATACAGTATATTCTCTCTCATGGGAGAAACAGGAGTGATAATGAAAGCCATTATTTCAGGATGAATTAAATCTTGAAACTTGTTACATTTAAATAAATAAATCTTTTTTAGAAGGAGACAGAAGTATAACTTTTACGGCCACCTTGAAATGGTAATCAAAATACATTTTTGCTAAGGAATCAGTATATACAGTATATCATTGTTGTTTAACATGTAGATGTGTACAGAATTGTAGTTACCAAAGAAAAGATCTATTTTTTTCTCCAGCGCCCTCTATAGTGACGGTTTTCCAGTGGCGATGAGCTTTTGGTAGACTGATGATGTCAGTACTATAATGTGATTTGTGCAATTTCTGTGTGGAACTTAAGCCACACAGTTTACCAGATAGGGGGGCAATATTGTTAACTGTTGCTTAGTCCTTTCTATGTTTTCAGAACTCACAGCACTCCCCCGTTGAGTTTGGACCACCTCTTCATTATCTATCACCATGGACCATGGACTTCTTTTTCTTTTACTGTTTTTTGCTAACCTCCCTGTGGGGATGCACAGGACATTTGGAATCCCCACCCATATATGCGCTAAAGAAAAACGGGCCTAATATTTGGACATTTGGAATGCCTTTGAATGGGGTGGTCATGTATTCCAAATGTCCTGTCCGCTGTGGCAGAAAGTTTCCCAAATGAAAATCTGGAATACTTTTGTATGGGGTGGTAAGTTTTCCCAAATGGCAACATTTCAAATGTGCATATTTTCTCAGAAAATGTCTCAAATGGCCTGAAAGTTGCACCAGATGTCCTATTTGGGACCCTGAACCTGACCCTGAAGAGTCAACTCTCTAGACCCCCTGGTTTGCTATCTTCTTCCAGGGGCATCCTTTTGAGGTGGAACCAGGTTAGAGTGCAGCCTCTACTATGGAACATATATAAATTTCATACAAATCCAACAAAAGCAAGTCTTTATTTACAGCTCAAACAACAACCCGTTTCAGTCCAAGGCTAGATCTTGGAGAATTTTTTGGACATTTGGAATACCTTTGAATGGGGTGGTCGTGTATTCCAAAACATACAACTTCACAATTTAATTAAAACAGAAAATGGCACCATCATACCAAACGCAGTGGCCAATGGTACGAGACTGGTGTAGTATTGGGTAATCTCCTAGGACAGGTGCAAATGTGCAACAGAGAGTGAAACAGGGTGTTGCTGTAAGTGAGCATGTGAGCTCAGCCAACCTACACTGGGTAAATAAAAGGTCAAATAAAAATAACAGAGAGTCTCTTTAGAAACCAAAATCAGTGCCATCCCAGTTTAAGGCTTTTATCCACCAGTGAGGAAAAGTTGCAAATAGGTATCTAGCTTTTCAACAATTATGAACAGCATATTTCCTAATGTCATTCAACAGACAGACCTTTACATGTAAATGCTCTTTCACCTATCTTACATTAGGGCTTCCTATACTCACACTAACAGCTAAAACAAAAACAAAGCTATTAAAGGCCTATAGTGTCAGGTATACATATGTGTATGAAAAAGTGAAAAAAGTACATGTTGCTTTGTACATCTTTGAAATAAAACAAACTTTTAGATCTGTCAAAGTAAACTGGGCATTTTAACTGTGAAATTGCTGTCTCTGTGAATGTCATAATAAAGGTACTAAATTCCTTTGTGTTAAATACAAGTGAAATCCTTATAAGGGACAGAGTTGGGAGAATCCGCTTTCAACCTATGACCTTTCCAAACCAGCATCTAATAAACTAAAGACTGCAGGAATGCACTGAAAATCTTTCTATGGTAATAAACTATACCCTAAAGCAAGAACAACACTCTCTGTTGCACATTCACACCTGTCCTAGGTAGGTGTGCAAATGTGATATAAGTGATAAAATGCAGGTATAAATGGTAGTATAAATATGTATAAATGTATATAAATGGAGATGTAAACAATATAAACAGAGATGTAAACAGGTAAGCAGGTAGTAACCAGTAAGTAAAAGCAGTGGGGGTAAAGTGACAACAGTGTTAATAAGGTGTAAGTGAAGTGACTTAACAGTAATGAGCTTGTGAGCTCAATAGTTCAGCAGCACTTATGGCCTGAGGGATGAAGCTGTCCCTGAGCCTGATGGTGCGGGACCGGATTGCTGCGGTACTGTCTGCCAGACGGCAGCAGACAAAACAGTTTGCGGCTGGGGTGGTTTGGGTCTTTAATGATCCTGTTGGCCTTCTTCCTACACCGCTGGGTGGATGGGCAGTTTTCACCACCCTCTGTAGAGCCTTACGGTTGAGGGCGGTGCAACTGCCATTCCAGGCGGTGATGCAGCCAGTTAAGATACTCTCTATAGTGCACCTGTAGAAGTTGCAGAGTATCCTGGAGTCCATGTTGAGCCTCTGCACCCTGCGGAGGAAGAAGAGACGTTGTCTGGCTGTCTTTGTGATGGTGTCTGTGTCAGGTCCTCGCTGATGTGAACCCAGAGGAACCTGATGCTGCTGGCTAGTCCCATTGATGGAGAGGGGGGCGTGTCCTTCTCCCTGTCGCTTCCTGTAGTCCACAATCAGCTCCTTTGTTTTGCTGATGTTGAGATGGAGGTTGTTAGTTAGTTAGCTGTTAATCATAGTCGCTGGTGATCAGTCTGATGGCGGTCGTGTCATCAGCAAATTTGATGATGGTGTTGGAGCTGTGGGTGGCCATGCAGTCATGTGTGAACAAGGAGAGGGCTGAGCATGCAGCCCTGAGGGGTGCCAGTGTTGAGAGTCAGGGTGGAGGATGTGGTGGTGCCTATCCACACAGCCTGGGGTCTGCCCGTCAGAAGGATCAGGATCCAATCACAGAGGTCGGTGTTGAGCCCAAGGTCTCTGAGCTTGGTGACGAGCTTGGAGGGCACAATGGTATTGAATGCTGAACTGTAGTCAATGAACAACATTCTAACATATGTGTCCCTCTGGTCCAGGTGGGAGAGGCAGAGGGAGGGTTAGGGCTTGGTGTGATGGTGCCGTTCTCTGTTTTAATTAAAATGTGAAGTTGTATGTTTTGGAAAATAAAGACTTGACATGGCTTTGATAATCATTGTGAATTTTTATTTTGTCCTACACTTTACTTACAGCCAGCAAATACTGCACATAAGTCCTCATAATTTTCTTTTAGTATCATACAATTGCTAGTAACCTTATACAGTGCTGTCACTTTACTTAAAGCTCACACAGTCATGCTATAGCATATTATTGATGTTTATAAGACATTATTCCATTTCAGAACCTTAGAATTTATAATCTGTTATGATATGTTATAGCAGTTCTCTATGTGTCTTTATAACAGGCTAAAGTTATGGTAGTTATAATGTGCTGTGTAGCCCAGGACTCATTATGAATGCTGAACTTATAATGCATTATGTCCACCACTTATAATACTTTATAAACCTTGTTATAAGTTGTCATGCATGATTATAAACATTAATAAAACGTTTTATAAAGCCTTATAAATGCATTACAATGTCTTATGAGTGTTCTTATAATGCATTATAGACATGACCTTCATAGAAAGTGTTACCCTAACTGTTTTCTAGATGCCCCAGATGGGATGTATTAATCTGAGCTTATTCAAGGCCCCACCAACTCTGTGTGTGCCAAATCGGGGGTCTCTGGGACCATCCTTTGAGAAAACATGCACCTTTAAAAAAAATGGTCAAACTGTAAACATAAGGAAACCTGATGACCTTTTGACCTTTGTGCAGATTTTATT
The DNA here is from genome assembly GCA_003416845.1 of Oplegnathus fasciatus. Classification (NCBI taxonomy): domain Eukaryota; kingdom Metazoa; phylum Chordata; class Actinopteri; order Centrarchiformes; family Oplegnathidae; genus Oplegnathus; species Oplegnathus fasciatus. Next base: position 376,804 of record NTHP01000521.1, read on the forward strand.
TTATTTTGTGTTAATAGAACAGCTACCACTACAGTTGTTTATGCACTTTAACTTTACTGATTTACTGAGTCACTGACTTAGGTACAGTTCTTCAGGCACTTTAAAGTTGTAATCTCGAAGATTTTAATTTTGTTGTCTTTCACGGCACCTATGGCAATAATTGGTAATTACAGGTGTGTTTTTGGACCTCACTTAAGTTTCAGTTTCAGTTTCCTCGTCTGTAGTTATCGACCTTTTCTTTGTTTTTTTGGCCATAATAACCGTTTACTCACAACACGAGCAGAGACTGGAAACAACAGTACTAGTAAGAGTCTGTTGCATTAAAAGCCTTGTTAAAAGCCTAACTGTGCACCGCTTGTGATTTTTCTGGGAAAGTCGCTCCCGACACCCAGGTCGTAATACTGCAAATGCAAGGGCTTTCTTCAGTGGGCCATAGGCTCAATCACCATTGTGTTGCATCGTTCGGTGATAGATAGTGACTTAACAGACATTTATTTAAATGAAAATATTCAAGATTATATCTTTAGCCTAGGATTCTAGTCACTCTGTTAGACTGATTAATGCACTTCATATAGGTATATTTGTAACCAAGATTTGTGAAATCTTTTGGATGTTTGAATAGTGAGCTACATTTTGAAGTGAGACTTTGTGTCTGAAGTTGTAGACTTGCTGATATAATTTTGTGTCCTGTGTCATTCAAATTTCACCGGGCTACATATGCATTCGCCTCAACATGGGATTAAACACAGGCTGCGGTCCCGGCCACATGGATATTCTATTAGCATCCTGCTAGCCAATGTACAGGCGTTGGACAATAAACATCTGAGTTTAAGAGATCAGCCTTTATTAACAGGCCATGTACCACAGTCCTTTAAAATAGCTGTAATTAAACCTCTTCATAAAAAGCCTAATCTTGATCCAGGGGTTCTAGCCAACTATAGACCTATATCTAACCTTCCCTTTCTCTCTAACATCCTTGAGAAAGCAGTCGCCGATCAGCTATGTGACTTTCTGCATAACAATAGTTTATTTGAGGACTTTCAGTCAGGATTTAGCACAGAGACAGCATTGGTGAAAATTACAAATGACCTTCTAATTGCATCAGACAATGGACTTGTCTCTGTACTTGTCTTGTTAGAGCTTAGTGCTGTATTCGACACCATTGACCATCACATCCTATTACAGAGACTTGAACATTTAATTGCCGTTAAAGGAACCGCACTAAGCTGGTTTAAGTCCTATTTATCAGATTGATAGCAGTTTGTAACGATGAATCCTCCATGCATGCCAAAGTTATTCACGGAGTTCCACAAGGTTCTGTGCTCGGACCAATTCTGTTAATGTTATATATGCTTCCTTTCAGTAATATTATTAGGAAACACTCTGTAAACTTTCATTGTTATGTGGACGATACCCAATTATATCCAATGATCAAGCTTGATGAAACCAATCAGTTAAACTAAAGCTAAACTTCAAGCATGTCTTAAAGACAAAAATCTGTATCTGCTGTTAAACTCAGACAAAACTGAAGTTACTGTACTTGGGCCCAAACATCTCAGAGGCGCATTATCTGAATATATAGTTACTCTTGATGGCATTGCCCTGGCCTCCTGCGCCACCGTAATGAATCTTGAAGTCATTTTTGATCAGGATGTCTTTTAACTCCCATATAAAACAAACTTCAAGGACTGCCTTTTTTCATTTACATATGCCAGAATGGACAGAGACACTGAAGAAAGATTACTAGGTGAGGGAGCTGTCGTGGAAATTTCTGTAATAAAAGGCTCACAAACAAGAAAGTGTCTTTCTGAGTTTTACTGACATCTGCAGATGGGCACAGTCAACCTTCAACTAAGTTTCAGGCTGAGAGAGCAAGCTCTCATTCTCTCGTGACATACCTATACAAAAATACTCTTGTTACACATCAGCCCTTATCTAACAGTTTGCACCTGCACTTTCACTGTGTAGTGAGAACTGTCCTTGAATATGCTTCATCCATCCATCCATTATCTACACCACTTATCCTTAGAGGGTCGCAGGGGTGCTGGAGCCAATCCCAGCTGGCATTGGGCGAGAGGTGGGGTACACCCTGGAGAGGTCGCCAGACCATCACAGGGCCAACATATAGAGACAGATAACCACTGACACTCACAATCACACCTACGGGCAATTTAGAATCACCAATTAACCTAACCTGCATGTCTTTGGATTGTGGGAGGAAGCCAGAGTACCCAGAAAAAACCCACGCAGGCACAGGGAGAACATGCAAACTCTCCCCACTGCTCTTCTCCCTCTACACCAATGACTGCACTTCAGGAGACCCGTCTGTTAAACTCCTGAAGTTTGCAGATGACACAGCAGTCATTGGCCTCATCCAGGACGGTGACTAGTCTGCATACAGACAGGAGGTTGAACAGCTGGCCCTCTGGTGTGGTCAGAACAACCTGGAGCTGAACACGCTCAAAACTGTGGAGATGACAGTGGATTTCAGGAGGAACCCCCCAACACTGCCCCCCCTCTCCATTCTGAACAACACAGTGTCTGCTGTGGAAACCTTCAGGTTTCTGGGANTACAAAAACTCCAGTGTGTGTTTAGATGGTGGTTAGTACAAAAACTCCAGTGTGTGTTTAGCTTAAACTCCAGTGTGTGTTTTTTAGATGGTGGTTACTACAAAAACTCCAGTGTGTGTTTAGATGGTGGGTAGTACAAAAACTCCAGTGTGTATTTAGCTTAACCTCCAGTGTGTGGCATTAGCTTAAAACTGTAGGATTCTTGCAATATCACAGTGTGGNCAGTAGTTTTCCTCATGCAGGTCATCTGTTGTGACCTGGCGCTTTTAACCTTCTTATCCTTAGTACAACAGCTCTCATAATTAACAGTACAACTTTATGGTTACAAAGAATATATATATGTCTGAATATAGGTAGCACATCCATGTTAGGTGTATAAAATAACCTCTTCAGGTGTTAAGAAACCTGGTATCAAAAAAGGTAATACAAAAGTAAGGCATCATGTAGTTGTTCTTTGGCAGTAGTCTTCAACCTAGACACTTTGCGTGTCGTGGAAGGTCACTGACATGAGAGATTACTAGCACCTCGGCGTTCATGTCAACTGTGACAGCCGTCCAGTTTGGTTGTGTACTTGGTGTTATGGCGTCAGTCCGTGTTACATCATAGGGTTAGGTTGGGGTGGCAGGGAGGGGTTAGGGTCAGTGGTGGTGTTGGTGGGGGTATCAGGGTAATAGGGTGCAGGGCGCATNTCTGACTGCAGGCCAGTTCCTGGAGAAGGCGGTTCTTGTCTGCCGTCAACTCTTCCACCTGGAAGGTTAACTGTGCCACTTGTTCTTGGCGTTTACGCTTGTGTCGTGCTGCAGCGCGCCATCTCACCTCCCGTTCTCGGGCATCGCGCAGCTTGTCTCTCATTTTTCGCGGCAAGTCAGCCACAAGATCTTTAAACTTCTTCCACGTGAGATCGGCTAATTCAGCTGCAGTCACGCGTAGACCAGCAATCGTGGGGTATTCTTCTGCCACGGGTGAAGCAGCACCTGCTGCCTCGTCAGTAGGAGGTTCGGGTGGTGTACTTGGTTTTGCGGGTGGTGGTGTGCACAAGTGTGTTATGGTGTAGGCATCAGTATCATCAGAGGAATCTTGGGTCGTATNGTGCAAGGGATGGAATAGGATATGTCGCGTAGAGTGTGTTATTGTGTGGCTTTGTACAGTTTATTAAGGTCGTGCTACTATGCTTGTAAAGAAGAGAGCGACCGTCCCTCACCACTTGCTGGCATTGAAATGCTGCTTTTTCAGTTGTGTTACAGAATATTATATTTTTGGCCATCACCTCACTTATGTTGTCCTTGTTTTGTGATGTGACTGCGTCAACTGTCTTATTCCAACACTGCACTCGGGACTCCGATTGATCCCCAATGTTGTATCGCACTTTCTTCATGTTATCTCCTCGCCCTACACAATATGGGAACACTGTCCCTATCGCCATGTCAACTACTGGTGGTATCCAGGCCTCAAGTTCGCCTGACAACTTTTGTGGACACACTTCCTTGTCCCGACTCAATTCCCCATAATTCCCCGCCATATACACTACACAGTAGGCAAAGCAGGTGGAAGTTTTGTTACATCTTTCTGTGTCAAGACCTGGAACGGGCATTATCCGAGGAATTCGTTTAGCATTATAGCATGTCAAACATGATTGGCAGCTTACTTGTTTAGCTGAGTACAACATCCATTGATAAAACATATTTCGTTCCCAATTTGCTGTTTTCAATTTTCCATTTTCCATTAAACTTTTACGTACACGCTTCTTTTGGTAGGGATTTTTCATAAGACACTGATCCTTTGAGCACTTGGCCATTACTCTCACCACCCCCTTGACATTACACTGTTCATCTAC
>NTHP01000522.1:0-17352 GCA_003416845.1 Oplegnathus fasciatus
CTCTCTCTCTCTCTCTCTCTCTCTCTCTCTCTCTCTCTCTCTCTCTCTCTCTGTCTTTAGTGGCTAGTGAAGCCTGGTCATTGGGGTTCCTCCTCTAAATCAGTGGTCACATCTCAGCTTTGACAACATCCATTAGGTTCGACACACTTTGGCTATTAAAGGAAGAGTGGACATAAGCTGTTAAAGACCTATTTAAGCCAGTGTGAGAGTGAGTTTATGTCTCTATGTGTTTGAGTGGTGGTGGTGGGGGGGGGGGCGCCACCATATAGAAGGGTGGAGCTGCTTGCTCCGGCCCGCTCTGATATGCACGCCATCCCTGCAGAAGATGAACTCTCTCCAAAGGAACCAGGCGTTAGGCAAAGTTGGAATGTCACCCCTCTGACAGCCCCCCCCTCCCACACACACACACACACACACACACACACACACACACACACTCCTCCAGCGGATCACTGTCAGATCACTATTTGCATAATTATATGCTCAGCTCAGAAGAGAAAACTAACCCCCAAATTTTACGGGTCAACTAACTGCAACAATCAATGTTTTATCGGGTATACTAAGGGAAAATGTCTTTAACAATCATGGTGGAGGAACTCTCTTTCTCTCCCTCTCGCCCCTTCTCCATCAATTCAATTCAATTACTTTATTGGCATGACTGCTTATCAGAAACAATATTTCCAAAGCAGTTTAAAAAATGGAAATTCACCCCTCCCACCCTTGCCTCAAAAAAGACCCAACCAACCCCTCTCTCTGTCCCTCTCTCTCTCAGTACGTGAGCAAATACTTTTTCATCTATTGACTGAGGGAGAATGTCTGGCTTAAGCTCGGAGGCGCATTCAAGATTGTATCCCTTCTTCCCTTCCCCTATTCTGCCCCTCTTTTCTCTGCCCGGCTCTATACTGTGTTTTTCCTCAGCAGAAGAGGTCTTTAATATAGGCCCCTGTATACCAGAGCACAGGACTCGCTGGCCGGTTTCGTTAGACATCATTACATATTCATTGACTTGCAGAGAAACCATTTAATCCAGTGGAAACAACTCCTCTTCAATCGCCTCTCTCCTTCTCTATTCTAATAAGGACTCGCAGACTGAGACGACACTCGGGGCAGCAGACATCACATTTAGGGAAAGAGGCTGACTGGGCTTTATTCTGCGGGGCAGGGAAGGTGAAGCTCTGCTCAAAGATGCGGGTCTGGGCACAGGTGCTGCACCAAGAGGGGTCCCAAAGTGGGGTGCTGGGGCCTCTCTTAAGGGTTGTAAGAGCCCTCCATAAAAACATGCAAATATAGACTTTAATTTCTGTTTAACGATGCGAATCATTTGATGTGCGAGATATCACACATCATATATATACAGTAGATTATGCACAACTGCAGGGAAACACTATTATGGAGTTCCTGACATTAAAAATGTGTAATGATATCCTGAGCTTCCTCCACACACACACACACACACACACACACACACACACACACACAGAGAGAGAGAGAGAGAGAAACACACACACATATAGGATGACCCGCTGTTTGCTCTCACCTGTCTTGGGGCTCCTATGAAAAAGGACTATCATAACCATAATGTGTGGAAATATGCAAAGCAAATCGGCTATCCCAGCAAAATTGCAATTCCCCAGGTTATTATAAGAAGTGCAAGGCTTGTAGAGAGGTGAAAAATGCCTTTAGAGACCGAAATCACCAAGAAGTCCCTGTTGGAATATAATACGAATATTACGGGGATATTCTAGTGGCTATTCGTTGGTATTTTCTTTTCTCGGCTCTGCTGTCTAATACTTCTAAGTAGCCACTACATCAGCAGCACGGCCTAATGTGTGTGTGGTGCGTGCTCGAGGATCCTGGCATATAATACTCCGATTGTGGGACAGCTGTTGGCAGAGCCGTTTTACGGTGTTCAGTCCATTTGGCTTTAATAGCAGCTTTCAGGCGGACCGCTACTCTATCCCCTCACCGCCCCCTCAATTACACCTCCTCTGATACTCTGCTGGCCTAAAGACTCCTGCAGTAAAAAACACCCTCTGAAATGCAATACATTTGAAGAATGGGCTCTGACTTTTAAGATTTGGGGCTACACTCTGATGATTTCAGGGAAGCAATGTTAGGCAAGCGGTGATGAAGGAGGGAGGAAAGGAAGTATAACACAGCTCATTGGCCCAGTTTAACAGGCCACCGACGACTTACTGGGGAAAAGTGGTCATTTTGTCTTGATGAATGGCAGTCGAGATGAAGGGGCTCTAGGTAGGCCTGTGATCGGGGCCTTTCTCAGGCTGTAAAATGCGACTGGATATCTGGAAAGTTAAGACCAATAATGTGTGTTATTTAGCACTCTGTAATTTGTCAGCTTTCAAATATCATGTTGACAAATGCCAATTTTAATTACACACACGTGTGTGTGTGTGTGTGTGTGTGTGTGTGTGTGTGTGTGTGTGTGTGTGTTCTTGTGTCTTCTTCTAAGATGTGCACACTTAGTCCCAAAAAAAAAATGTCTCTCTTTGTTTCTTCATAATTGACACAGAAAAAGTTGAAGGGAGCGTAAATGTGCTGCTCACAGATCTCAGACTCACCTGTAAATTAGCCCAAAGTTTATTTATTATATTTATTCTTTATTTCTCAAATGAGTTGACTGCAAGGCCTTTTAGATTTTTCCTATCGATTTAAATATAAATGTTGTTGTTAAAGTTGTAACAGAGGACCAATAATTGATCAAGAATAATAAAATGCACAGGAACTTTTTTCCTCTGTGAGTATATACTAAGTTGATACTTCTATTTATATATTTAATGATAAAGACCTAATAAACTGCACTAAAATATTGTAATAAATTATATAACATTATAAAATCTACACCAGACAGTATGTGCCCTATTTTAGAATCTAAATGTACAATATAAAACTAATGTGTATTCTACATCTTAGCAGGAAACCAACTAAATTTATTTAATTAAAACGAAAAAACAAAATATATTTCATGATTTCAGAAACTCCTGGATAATCCGTTATCATACAGGACGCATTTGAACAATATTCAAATGGATATAATTAAAAAACAACAATTATACAGTAAAAATTTCAACCGAAAAAGGAAGTGGTTGTTGTTAAGACTATGCATAAGCTAATCTTAAACGAAAATAAATATATATATCTGCAGTCTTTTTGGATTTTTACTCATAGTCTTCATAAAGTTTACTGAGAGTTTGTCTGAAAAAGAAAAGTCAAGTTTCATCGGAAAGTGGCTCATAGTCCATTCGGTAGGTAAAAAAAGAGATCAATTCTCCTTTTACAGGATTTTATTAGCACTAACAACAACTCCAGAAGTGTTTTGTCATCCATGAAGAAATATTAAGTGCATAGTCTTATTTCCAGCGACCATAATAAATCGAAGGAGGTTGACTGTAGAAGAAACAATATTTTCTTGCACTTAAAGCAACGAAATAATGAGGGATTTCCAGAAATCCTGAAAGTACAATCCTCCCTAAATCAATATCGCATTGGAGTCGGTGAGATATCGATTAGTTGGCGGTTAGAGAAAAGGCCTTGACTTACACTGCAAAAAAAAAGTATCCTTTTAACGAATCATCAGCCACATATTATCTCTTTAAATATTTTTTTCTTTAAAAACGTGAAAAGTTATCACATCTGACAGAAATCCAGAATCTCCAGTTTAATTTTCACCTGTTCAGTAAATATATTTGTTTGAATATTTTGAAATTGTGTAAAATAAGACAAATAACTCCAACAATATCAGGAAAACGTGTCTGATTGTGATTTCTTTAGAAACGTTGCTTTGAAGTGAAATTATGTGACTTGAACGTCACTTTTACACTCTCAGAAAAACAAACATTTGAAAAAGAGTCCAACATGGACTGAGAGCTGTGCTCAAACAACTATTTTTGCAGTGTAACTCTTGAACTAAAGCACACTACAGTCCAGCGTCTTCTCTCTTTTGGGTTTAAAATCTGGAGAAAAAAAACCGAGTGATATTAAATCACACATTATAGATGAGTTTCATCTTGTGGACGCAGCCCTCCGAGGATAAACACGGCGGTGCGTGGGTAAGAAGGAGATCCAAGTTATTATTACTGAGGGAGCGGCCTTTCACTGGCAGCACCCTGCATCCTCATTACATCCACCCCAAAAAGAGATGAAGGTCTAAATGAAGTTATTGCCATCCAATGAACTCAAATTAGCCGGGCCACACCATGACAGACAGCTCAGATGGAGCGAGGGGGGGAGCGGGCTTGGAGGAATATAGGTGGTGGGATTGGCAGGTGCATGTTTTGATGTGCATTTCATGGTTTGCAAGGCCCCTTAAGTGAAGTTGGGTTCATTTTGAATCTCCGTGGTTAAGCGAGTTAATATACTTGTGTTATTAAAGAGCCTGCAGTCACCTTGCAGCCTGCTCTATGATGCCTAACCCCTCCTTCCCATCCCGACGGCTTAGACTTTGTTCCCATCTATTTCATTTCTTTATCAGCCATTCAAATATAACGTTTCTCTCCCTCTCTCCCTCTCTCTCTCCCGTCCACAATCTCTCCATCCGGTTGAATGGCTTTCTTTCTTGTCGCTGAGGTCCTCATTGTGTTAGCTACCTGAGTCAGCAGGGAGGATGAAAAGAGGAGAGTTTTGACGGAGGAAGGACGGGAGGAAGGGGTACTTTGACATGCAGGGAGGGAGACAGAGGCGATGATAGGCGAGCGGGGGCCCCTGTGAGGAGCTGAGTGAATTTACCTGCTCCTCCGGTGGCGAGCTGTGTGTGTGTGTGATAATGTGTGTGAAGTTAACACCACAGCGGCCAACTCGACTTTATTGCTGTTTATCCCCGCAGCAAGAGCTGTCAGGCGGTGACAGATTGGCAGCATCTCTAATCAGTGCCCTCTTCCCTTCTCTCAGAGATCCCCTCTCAACTCATTCACTTCTGATCTCTCACAAATGGATTGTTACTAATGGCGTTTATTCTTTGGATGATACATATAATGCATGTATAGATACAGAAGTGCAACTTTTTATTTTTGCTATCCGAACAATGTCGAGATGGTTATTCATAGGTTTCATCATTTAGTACTCAGGGAGATGCGGTGAGTATTTGAAAATCAAGACATGTTATTAAAATAAAAATAAAGAAATAGCGGTGGATTACATTGACATGAATTTTAAAACCGTTTTTAATGTAGCGAACTTACAGCAAAACGTATCAATTGCAGCTAAAACGTGAAAATTGTTATTTTCTTTAGAAACAGCTATTTCAGTCTGATTATGATAAGAAAAACGTATCCAATTAAAACTAAAATATTTTCGATATTCTGCAGAATCGGTAACAAATTAAATGCAGCTCATTTCAGGCAACTGGACTGCAAAAAAAAATAAGTTTATAATGACATCGTGTTTGATCTGAAAATTATAAATAAAAGTCTTTTTTTCTGCATTTTATGGATCAAAAAGACACATAAAACATTTTCTTTGATGTTGTCAAGATGAAACGCACATTGTTTATGTCTCGTGCAGCCTTTTAGTCCTCAGCTATATTTAATATAAATATTTAGAGCATTGTAATAACACTTCAATAAATTATACAAAAAGGTATGCTTTTACTTAAACTTTCCACCTTCCATAACTGTATGTCCGTGGATTTTATTATAAACCAAGATGTGCGCGTGTGTGTTGGAGGGCCTTGCTATTCCTCACACGCAGATAAATGAAGACTGTCAAATAAATCGGCAAGCACAAGAACTTCGAGTGTGGGAGTAAAAAAAAATCTAAAAAAAAAAGCCCGGCATCCAACCTGAACTGCCCGAGTCTCATGCAGGGCCCGCAGAATAACAGTGGACCTAAAGCTATATTTCACTTAGAGCCTTCAATGGGATTGGTGCTTATCTCGCCAACACAGCGCTGCTGACCTGTAGGCTGCTGCATCAGAGGTGTGTGTTTGTGTTGAGGTGTTGACCTGTCAGGGGGGACTTGTTAGGACTTTAACTCCGACTGCTGGCGGTCTCCAGACATCCGGGGGTGGCATCGATTTGAAACTTGTCCTGTCTAATTTGATGATAACATCCAGCCTGCCCCGCCGCAGCACCATGGACAGCGCACTGTCTTGACCTTGCCTTGCTATCAAATTACCCCCGTCTGGGCCACGGTGGGAGCCCAGCACCAAGTTTACTATAGGCTGAGAGAGGGAGCGAGGGAGAGAGAGGGAGAGAGGGAGAGAGGGAGATTTTTGCTTCTTTCACCAAACACAAATCTGCTCTGAAGCCAGTGCTTACACTCTGTAATACTGTGGCAAATCAAGAGGAGGTTGGCGGTTTACATGGGCTGTTGCGCCAACCGCCTATGTAAACAATACTCAGTTACACTTACGCAGACTTTATTTGATGTTTTATCCTTAAAGGACCCATCCTTCCCTGCATGACTTCCTTCAGTTTAATACTTCCTAGTTTAACTGGATTTCAGACTGGCCATATTTAGCCTAGTGATGTAAAAATTGAAGGTCGCCTATCCTAAAATAAACATTCTCCAGTACTAGTGGAGGAAGTATTCAGATCCTTTACTGAAGCAAAAGTAGGAACACTGCAATATAAAAATACTCCCTTAAAAGTAAAAGTCCTGCATTGAAAATGTCCTTTAAGTAAAAGTATTGTTAGTAAAATGTACTCAAAGCATCAAAAGTAAAAGTACTCTTACTATTCTATATTACATCATTATTTACTGATGCATTAATGTGGAAGTAGCATTTTACTGTTGTAGCTGGTTGAGGTGGAGTTCATTTTAACCATTTAATGCACTGCTAGGTTGTTTGATCCATAACAGTGCATCATATTTTATAAACCTATTTTATGTTTTGTATGAAAAATCTTAACTTCAGCTGTCAAATTAATGTAATGGAGTAAAAAGTACATTTCCCTCAGTTGCAATCCACCACTGCTTTTTCCTAATGAATATATTTAATACTTGAGTTTGTAAAGTATGTTTAAAGATCCTCCCGGACATGTTTTGCAGGTTCAAGGTGCGTAATGTAACATTTGTGAAGCAGATTGAAAGATTGCATCCACTCTCACAGACGACACAAGCCGCCTCTCTACCGCGTGAGCTGCAGAGAAAGCAACAGTTCTTCACGCACCAGTCAGGCTTGAAGTCAGACCCAACAGGATACGTACAGTATGCGGACGTCTGGTGAATGAACGTGCGCATCAGTGCATGTAAATAGATGCTAAGCAAAAAGAGAAAACAAGCAATTTATATTTTGCAAATCCTCTCAGAGTAGTTACACCCTATCAGCTGGTGCACATACTGTGGTAACAAGTTGATTTGGGAACCAGAATGTCTAAAGTTTGAGAGAGAGCCCAAGGCACCGACGGGAGGAGGATTTACCGGTGGAGAAAGAGGGGGGGGGAGAGAGAGAGAGAGAGGCTGTTTGATGGAGCTCTACAGCTTTGAGACAGCTTGTTAATTAAAACCCCAAGAGATGAGGCTCTGCAGCCACCGTCCATATCAGAGCACTGCTAACTATACTGACAGCAAGTTACTTAACAAGCGAGCGCCTCAATCCTATACCGTTTTATCACAGGCAAGCAGTGAGATATTTTAATTCGTTAAAATCCCACTGTGGCGGTGAAATATCTTGTTTTCTACTTAAGAAATTATGACAAACCTTCGTATTCTCTGTCATTCCAGGGATAGAGCCCAAATGGCTGCTTATGCTTCAAAATCCACACGCCAGCTTAAATGTGGCAAATTCGATTAAGGGAGGAAAGAAAGAAATGTCAAAAAAAATGAGTGAATTAGTCTAGACATAGGTTGGGTGGTATTAAATTCTTAGCTTTATATTCGGGCACTGGAATTATTTCCAAAATCAAAGTAGCTTTGCGATTTCAGAGAGGCAGATAGGCCTCAGTGCAGATACAAAGAGGCAACATTAAGTCAAAACAAAGAGGCTACTGTGTGTGGGGGTTTTTTTGTTGTTGTTTTTTTTGGTGAATGCGTTTTCTGATCAATTTCAATCGAGGTCATCATACGCTTTGTCCCCATGCATTATTCCACCTTAATTGAACCCGCAACCCGCCCTTTGCCTGCGGGATCTCTGCGCAATTTCAATTCTATATGCATGTGTGAGATGATGGCTTGTTAAGTCGAGGAAAACAAATACCAAGAGAGCCTTACTCAAACACTCAAAATGTATGATGGGCCCATGCCCATTGTTCCAAAAATAATTGAAATGCTGCTTCCCTCTCTCCCCCGCGCGCTAATAACGTGTTAGCCAAGTGAAGGCCAACTCATGTAAATAGCAGTAAGAGGAGACGGAGGGAATGAGGTGAAGCCTGACTGGGTTTGTGTCTTCTGGGGGGCTGCAGGTGGAGAAGCCCCGTATACAGTACAAGCGAACCTGCTGTGCCACACCACCCAGGATCCAACGGGGGAGGAAGTGTGACTCTGTGTATGTGGGTGGGTGTGTGTGTGTGTGTGTGTGTGTGTGTGCGTGCGTGCGTGTGTGCTTTCTTCTCATCTATCCGTTGTAACGGGGCATAAAAGTTTCTGAGCACCTCAGCTCACGAAACACAAAATGTATCATGTCTTGTTATCATGGGGATCAACTCGAAAAATAATCAACTTTTAATTCGCATATAAAGCTCTATATTATTATATTGGAGTGAACATTTGTATTTTAGATGTCTTCATATGAGGAATAGATGAAGCCACAGTGGGGAAAAAAGCCAAAACCACCATTCGCAGCCCACATGGGCTGCACTTGCACTGTGTTTATCTTCAGCCACACAAGAGGAAATCTATCTTCTGGATCTGTCCAATGATCCATCAAATTAAAAGATGGTTCAAATACACGATTTCCAGTTGGTGATCATCACAAAGCAACACACAGCATAAACTAAAAACAATTTAATCCTCATAAAAAGACTAATCCTTTTAACTTGTGTTTCCTCAAACGACCACATCTTTAAATCATTTACTTCACATTGACATTGTCTCAGTTTACATCATAAAGATCTGAGTCAACCGAAAAGGTGAGCAAACTCGATTTCAAAATAAAACGTTTCCAGAGTTTACTTTTCATTGTCTCTTTCCAAATGCGTGTAAAGTGCGTGTTTCTTTGCCATTGATTGCCGTATTAAGGCCCCTGCACCTGATCTGTTTGTGGCTGGTCTGGGGCCACGGCGCTTTTTAAGACAGCTGTAAAAGGCTCTCCAAGTCTCCAACACATTCATCAACGTCAGACACCGACAAGTCGCTATTTAGTGAAAGTGTAACTGCAGCAGTATATCTTAGAGCAGAGTGGGCCACTCAGCAAACAATACAATGGACTTTTTCCCCCCTTGGTTGCAAGCAATCTAAAACAGATTATAAAGTCGGACTAAACATCGTTGGATTGCTGGAAAAAAATCATAAAAATTGCTAAATTACATGATGATTTATTTTCGTTCATTTTTATATTTTTTTTTAAAGTGAATGATGCCCTTTGTTTCGCATTACTGCACCTAAAGCAGCCTCTCTCAGAGACATGATGTGTCAGTACACTTTACAGTTCATTCAAAAGATTTTCTGCGAAGCCAAAATGCTGCTAAATATTTCTACTGTATAGATTTTGCAGTCGAACTTAATTCCCTGTTGCATCGTCAGATTAAGTGTGCCTGCATTTGCTTAAATTAATAAGACATTATTTATTTTTAAATGGATAATTAAAGTCCTTTTATTCCTTTCAACATAATTTAAATTTGAATTAGCGTATATGTTCTGCAACGTTACATAGCTTAAACAAACAATTAATTATCTAAAGCCCAAATATTGTGCGATAGTCTGTGTTACTATCAGTTTACATTAAAATTAAATGCATTACTGATCGTTGGTTTTAATCGACGTGATTCCGCAGCTTAACAAAACAAACAAAAATGTCAGTCGACATAGGATAATGCAATTAGAAAACTCCCCCACTATTCACAGCGGTGGGGTTGCATTAGACTCGTTTGCAGCTGCTGAAAAATTCCTGGTTAAAAAATGGCTGTGGAAAAGCTGCTCTGTGCTGCGCGGTGGACTGTGGGCTGAGAGCAGAGCTGAGGAGAGAGAGAGAGGGTATGAGGCGGTTCTTGTGTCAGAGGGTCCCACAACGCAGAGCGCCATCTAGCAAACAAAGGTAGAAACAATAATAGCGCGGAGGGTCTGAGACGGGGAGGCTGTCTTTACGCACACAGCACACAGGGGCGCAGAGGGACGCCACAACAAAGCGCCGCGGTTTAACGCTCTCAAACACTAAAAACTTTGTGTATCACGGATGCCATAGCGCGATCCCAGCCCCGCCGTGCCTGCCGCGCAAGCTTACCAGTTTGTACAAGAATTAATACATGATCCAGCCCGAATCGATTCACTACTGTTAGTGTAACGTCTGCTGCTTTTTTCTGTTTCAACCGGATCACATTTTAATGAGCATCCAGAGGGGTCAAAGATGGCAAACCAGCTGATCAGTGGTCAAGCTGAAAATGGGAGAACTTTTAATGTCAAAGTGGGTGAGGGAGGGGAAGGGCGGCAGGTGACTCCCCCACTTGACAAAATCAATCGATACTATCACTTTCAAGCTCCATGACAGCGTTTTACTTGGGGTGTGTATGTGTTCCACAAGCAAACAATACATCTTCTGCCGAATATATAGTTGATTCCACTCATTTTTTATATATATATGTGTGTCTGGTGCTTTACTGCTGCTGAGGTGTTAAGAGGTGGGTTTTGATCACATTTTTTAAAAAAAAGAAAGAAAAAAGTGGAATCATGTGTGTGAAATGGTCAGTAATATGCCTCCAACACTTCCATCCTCACCCACTCGCAGTAATCTCCTCTGCTCACCCTCACCGCAGCCATTATTTCATATACAAAGACAGAACTAAGTCGTCTTCCCTGTAACATCGTTGCTGGTAATGATGGTGCAATAACAGCAATAGCAGTTATAGCCACATATAAGTATAAGCGGTAATAATGATGAGTAATAATGATAGCAGTGGTAAAAGCCGGATCGCGAGTGTAGGGGCACAGGCACTATTAGTGCAGCAATCAATGCAGAGCTGTATATCTAAAATGATCGAGCTTCACTTAGCTTCTTGTTATTGTTCATCTTAGTCCACATTAAAACCTTGCATAGTGTGTTAATCTTATACATCAATAGGTGCTGCAAGCTGAAAAGTATTGTGTAATTCTAGTTAATTTAATTAGATTAGCCGAATTGGTAAATACATATAATAGTTTTAGTTTTTCAGGTTTGGGAAGTCAAATAAATCTAAATGTACATTTCTGACACATCACTTAAACATGAGACTGAAGTGTAATAATACTAAAGGCAACATGTGAGTGATTAGTCGGCTTTTGCAATGATATATGAACCGAGGTGTCAGGGGCAAAATTTCTCATATTCGTTATCTTGTCATTCGCCCCTCGACAACCAGCAATTTGTGACAATTTTCGCTCGGTTAAGGCGTCCAGTAATCCCCCCCACAGCCTCCATGCTGAAAATAAAGTTTAGACTGCATGGGCACACTTAGAACTAGGCCACTAATGTAGCTTTAGAAATAATTATAATGAAATTGTGACTCCTTCCACTGCAATGTACCTCACCTAATTTTATTATATATATACACACATGATGATGAAGTGATAAGTGTGTGTGTGTGTGTGTGTGTGTGTGTAGACGCGCACGGTGCATGGCGACTGTGCCCTCAAAGTAAATTGGGGTATGTGCGCGGCAGGAGAGTGCATTAATTGATTTATTAATTAATGGGAAAATGCATTTGCAGTTTTATGACATGTTCTGCCATTATGTGATATTGTTTACATGAGCTACTATTCTGCGGCGAGGAGACTGAATGTAACTAACCAGCATCTGGTCACTGGTGATTTATTACATTGCTGTGATTTATATAAAAGGAGATAATCCTAATATAAAAATATATAACAAACATTTATATTAACAAAGTGTGACACACTGCCTGTGTGTTTGACTTTTCCAAGAACACTGCATGGCGTTCAGTGTGCCACTCAATTGCAATGTACAGCACACATACCATTATTTTCATACTTTTTCCGTTTTTTCTTTTTTCTTTCTTTTTTTTTTGCCTTAGAAGTAAATCCTTGACATTCTGTACTATTACCAAAATTGTAGCATATAGCCTAGTAATCAGAAAATTATAGGCTTGCTCCATGGCAAAGCCCTATTTTGGTGCTATGAAGAATCCTTTCAGAGGGGTTTTCTATCTCTTCAGCATTATGGTGCTGTAAACAACCCCGCGAGATTACATGAAATGCTCCACAGCAGCAGCATTAAAGGAACTTTCTGACAACCACACATGGCCTCCTCATTTGAATTAATCCAGTATTTTATTTGCACAAATCAGAGGGAACCACGAAAGGACAACCTTGGAAAGCCCTTCTTTTGTGCACCTAAACCTCTATGATCCACCTTGTCGTCCACATGTTTTATTTTGTGCTGCATGTTCCGCAGGCCATGCCATAGTGCTGAGACCCCACCTTCCTTATATACCCGCCGCCCGCGCGGAAAGGAAAGAGTGAAGATGTGACGGGGCGTATTTGAAGTATGACGAGCTTTGTGGTCCACTCCTTTTCATTCTCTTGCCTCAAATATACGCCCGCTTTCAAATAAGCCTCTTTGGCAATCCCATGCCGACCCCCCCAACACACACACCCCCTGCCACCTTGACATGAATGGGCGACTGACCTTTAGGGCCGTGTCCACTCTGCGGTCCAGTTTTATCCAAATAAGCCTTCTTCCCCCACCCTGCCTCATACGGTGCCAGCAATTCTTTACTGATATCATCAGCGGATGCAAATGAATTTGGACGGGGTGGGGGGCGCAGGGGTGGAGGGGTGGTGTTGGTGGTGTAGTCATGGACAAAATACCACACTGGCTGCAGAATGCTGCATGTGGAGAGATGGGAATATTGAATACCCCGCCACCAGAACCATCCCTGAATTCAATATTGCAGGGGGGAAAAAATACACATTCCCATTCCAGAAATATTGGCTGTGAAATACCACCAAGAAAAATCGCCATTCAAATGAGATGCGTTTATTTCTGCATGGCCTTTGAAGAGAGGAGAGGGGTCGTGTCACTCAAAAGAAGGAAAGGGCCACTCCGTTATAACCCCCTCCTTTTTGCTCTCCCTCTCTCCCACCCTTCCCTTCCCCTCTTCTCTCGCTCCGACCGACCCCCACTCACTCACGCGGGCGCGCACACGCACGCACATTTTCACTATAGCACGCTGGCTTTGGGGGCGACACAGAGGCTAGATTAGAGCTTTGCTCCTTTAACAAGGGAGAGGAGGCACTTCTATAATCACAGCGGCGGTATGTGGGGCCACAAAGAGTTTGCAACCACAGGGCGACTGGTCTTCTGTAGAGTGGTCCAAGCCGTGGGCAAGCCAGAGAAATGCTCTATCCAACGTATTACTAGGATCAAAACACAGTGGTTATAGTGCGTGAAGAGGTTATTAACCCACAGAGCACAGCAAAAGACCACTTCTAAATCTCCACACAGCATAACCCTGGCATCGCCTGACTTAAAGACAATTCACCACGTTAACATGACCAGAGCAGAGCGCCAATGATCAAGTAATTATTCAGTATGTAGAGAGAGCAATGCATCCCTTGTTGACGATTTAGAGTGTGTTTCTGCACGACTACTGGCGCCCCCTCCCTCCCTTAAGCACAACAGTGTAACATGGACATACAAATTTGATGGATGGTGCTGAGTAAGATGGAAAAAAGACATGTATTTATCAACATGCCGCATGTCCTCTGAGGTGGCTGGGAGAGAGAGAGAGAGGGAGAGAGAGAGAGAGAGAGAGAGAGAGAGAGAGAGAGAGCACCAACCATGGAGACTAAAGGGAGTCAATGGGAAACCTTACCACTGTAAGGAGCGGTTCCCCGTGGCATCGATGAAAAATACCCTTCAATGCATCGTTTCAGTCAATCATAATAGACTTACAGCAGCTCTCTCTGAGCAACCCAGGTAAACACAGAGAGCAACAATATGAGCTGCAACTTTGACAGTAAAACAAGCCACAACACAACAGTGACAAGAGAGACAGATGCATGAATAGACAGATAGGTAAATAAATAGCTAGATAACAATGTCTTAATGCCTTTCAGTCCATTATTGACCATCCTGCAGCAGCCTTGTGCACAGATTAATATTTGTCACGCCTTAGTTCACAGATGTAAACTAATCACATTTGTTTATGATTCGAATTTTTTTTCCTGTTATTTTCAGATAACAATTTTATGAATATCTGCAGAAATGCATTCAGAAAAAAAACAACTAGAGTTATCCTGCCGCAGACACACAGGCTTTTATCATGTCACTGTAAACCTGATATAGTAATAAAATATAAACGGAATTAGTCTATTAACCAAATCCTTAGCAAATGACATTCACATGTGTTTAGTGGAGAGGTTGGATACCTGCTAAAAAGCTTACCAATCTATTGTCAGTGGATAATATAGCAAAGGACTGCAGAGGGTATAGGCTCAGTGGATTATATCTTTACAAGCATTATTCTGCCTGAGTGACTGGCTGAAAAAAAACCCCGCACAGGCTACAACAGATTGGTCAGGCATGAATGCGGCCTGTGTGTTTTGTCTTCATAACATATTAATCCATCAAACCATGAAGTGGGGACTATTTGAGCTCTAAACTTTAATGAGATTCTTTTTAAGATTTTTTTTTTCTTTTACTTAAAAGTAAACTTCAGAGCAGTTTTTTAAAAAAAAAAAACTTCACATGCAAATAAAGCAGAGCTTACTAGTGGCCAAAACTTTTTTTCCCCTGTTCACTTTCTTTTTATTTTTTTTTTATTTTTTTGCATATAATGCAGCGAAAATGGGTCACCAATAAATTCTGTCTCAGCATTGATGTAATTGCAACAAAATGCTGCTGAGTAAAAATTGAGGAGCTCGCTGACTGCGGTGGCACAGTCACACACCATCTGGAGTGTATTAGAAAGAGAAGCCGTAAATATTGCTGAAAAGCCCAGGCGTTATCAGGTATGTAAGCCCGGGCCTTGCTGCATGGCCTCCCATATGTTGACATAATCAGACTGTTGGGATGTCTATTAAAACGTATCTGAATTTAATAAATGAACAGTAATTAAATTCAGTTTGTTTGTACAGATCTCCCAATGACTCCCAGTGTTGGTCTGTTTACATTTTTTGGAGAGGGTGGATTATTATGGGATGAAATGCTGCAGGGCTCGTGGGATGTTATCACAGTATTGAGGTTGCTGTTATGTTTGGACCACGAGCAACAGGTTAACTCGCTCCAACTCCAACTTTCCCCTAAATCTGATGAACTCAACAGCTGATCATCAGACGCGCTGGCATCAGTTATTATCGAGTCGCTTTCTTTTATAATGGCATCACTTTGCCGCTGAGAAACATACACACATCCTCTCAAACTTGACAGAATGAATTAGGAGTTCCTCTTGAGATGCAAACGCTCTGTTACATCCGATTCACGCTTTTCCCCTTTAAAACCAAGCATTTCCTTTCCGACCATCCGGGTCTCTTTTTTTCTCCCCTGGTAGGTAGTGTGATTTATTCCACACAGCATTTTGTATATGTGCACACACGCGCGCGTGCACACAAGTAAACACCCCCATTCGTGTAAATATGAGTCCATATACTGTACATACAAAGTACACCAGTGAGAAAACTTGCACTTTGGAGTTTAACGCCACGTGCTGATTAATTTCTTGGTGATGACAAGCGTGCATACACACACACGCATATATACGGATACACAAACATAGACACACGTCCATCCTCTTTCACTTTTTACGTATATATCCCTCCTCCCCTTTCTCTCACACATCTCCCTCTCTTTCTCACTCACTCCCCCTGGCTTTATCCGTTTCAGTCCGAGGAACACACAAGAACACAGTGCAAAAGACACACACACACACACACATAGAGGAAAGAGAGAGAGAGAGAGAGAGAGGAGGAGAAGGAGAGACAGAGGGAGAGAGAGCGTCAAAATGAACCTTACTTTTTTTTTTCTTTTCCTGCCGTGAATCTTCATCCATCCGTCGTTGACAGAGCTTGACTTGATCCAGCCACTTCTTCCCCAGTGCTAAAAAGTCTGTAGTAGTGCGCTTTAATTAATATATTTCTGGGCTGTGTCCCGAACCCAGAAGCTTTAGAGAGGGAAGAGGAGTGCAGATTGAGACATATTGAGCCCGCTTTAAAAGGATCATTTCATCATGTGGGAGGTTGGGACACACAAAGTTTGGACCCGTGACTGGCATTCCGGAGAGACATGCATATTTTAAAACAACAAAGCAAGACAGAGACCGGGGGCCCCGGGGTGGGAGGGGAGAAAACTTGGAAAGAAGTTACTATCAGATGAACAGCTGTCATTGTTGGGCAAGACTTGAACGCATATTAAGATATAGTCATCTGAAAAAGGAGCTTGTCCAAATAATGTCATTGGTAGTCCCTGCATCACTCATTCAAATCTTTAAAGTTTTAATTTATTCATTTAAAACATATATTTGACTTTCTAAAGGATTATAGTTGTAAATCATTTATAAATTAATATAAAAACACAACTTTAACTTTTCAAGGCTCAGAGATTTTTGAATATACTGTTTTTGCTCCGACAGCGTTATTAAGTCCGCATGTTTGTTTTATTCTGCAGGTTATGCTGAAGTCGTAAATAACAGCTTTAATAGAAAACTATTGGACAAACGATTTTTAAGGTAAAGCACTCCATGAAAACTAAACTAAGTGGGAAAAATATTGACCTACCATTGAACTGGAAATAAAATTATCACCATTTACCTTCTCATAATGAAGCATACAGGGTGTAGGTTTTTTTTTCATCCTCAAATATCTAAATAATAGCAGTTGAGGTTGGATTTTAAAACGTCTCCCATGTCTATTTTGTCAAGTCACACACAATTGTATCTCTCCCAAGTAAAGCCAGTGTGCTTAGCGCTGTCACTTCTGCACAGCTTTTACAACATCACTCCCCCCTTTTTTTCTCTGCTTTACTGGACGGTTTTCTCTCTTGTGCACGGGGTCCATTCGTGCAAAAAGAGTGGAGAAGGCATAAATAAAAATGTGTTGGCTGTGACGAGAGATCTGTCCGCTGGAAATGAAGGGCCAGGGGAAGAAGACAAAGGGGGGAAAATGCATGCAGTGGTGTAGAGCTGGATATCTCTGTTAGTTGTCAGCGTTTAGTCCATGGCTGTGGAATGCTAATGAGTGAGGTCTCTCTCCCTTTTTTTCTCCCTCTCTTTCTCTATCCCCCCTCCTCCTGTTCACCCCCCTGCCCCCTCT
>NTHP01000522.1:22607-108598 GCA_003416845.1 Oplegnathus fasciatus
CAAAAAAAAAACCACCAGTTAAAGACAAACACGCTAAATAATTCCAGTGCTTCAGTAATTATCTGTTTTTTAAGGCTGCGTTTTAGACGTTGTTGGTTATGTGTGCCTATTGTTAATTTTTGGTTTAATTCAGCATACTCTGCCTGCAGTGTAAAGCAGAAAGGAAAGCCCCTCACCAGCTCATTATTCTGCAACTTTCACCTGACACGAAGCTCCGGGAGAATCATATCCACAATAAGGAAACAACGATCCAACCTGAAGAATTATCACATTTATGTTTTTTACAGTAGCTTAGGCAACAACAAGGCGTCTGACAACTGACCCTGCGCTACAGACAGGTCGATTGGGAGCTAATAGGTACAATATGCCTGAACAGACATTAATCACGAGAATGAAAACTGAATCCCTGTGAGAGAGCATTTGAGGACAACCTAAAGCACAGCCTATAGCATCATTCCAGCACGAGCGCGAACTAATTAATACCTTAATATTGTAGCCTTTGAACGAGACAGGCAACACAAACAAATAAACCACTGGCACAAATGCACCTCCCCCACTCCTATAAGGCAGATAACAAATATGGCGATATCAAATTCAGACATTGCAACGTGCTACATGCAGTTCAGCTCCTGTCCTCCTGTCCCTCATCACTGTCAGTCAGCAGAGGAAGATGTGGGCAATATGGCACACAAGCAACACGTCTGATGATGAAGAGGAGGGGGGGGGGCTAACAGGCAAATGTAATAATTGTCACACCGAAACCCCATTTTCTTCTTCATAACGCCTTCCAATTTATCACATTTTATCACTCTAGGTGTGAGTGTAACGCAGTAATGACAGTGAGGGTAGATCCACGTCCATAACTGGGCTTCTTCCTGTGTCATTTGTGGAGTGTATGGAGACAAAAAAGGGAGGGAACGCACACGCAGAGACAGACCAATGCAAGGACAGAAACTCTCTGTAACCCATCTAACACATTGAGGACTTATCGATGTACTCATTACATTCTGAATGTATCAGGCAAACCAAGGCCACATCTCTTTCTGTCTCCCTCACACACACACACACACACACACACACACACACACACATACACTTGCCTTCCTTCTCACACGTTTTCCTTCTCATTTGTCTCTACACTGGCTCCATGGTCTCTCTACCAATCTCTCTCTCTTTCTTTCCCTCCCTCCCTCCCTCCCTCTCCTTCGTCCTCTCTATTCCCACACAATGCATCACACTCGGTGTTCCTATCGACTGGCTTACATGCTGTAAAATACATTTTCCAGATTGATCACGCATATCACAGCAGCTTTGCAGCGGGGCCTAACCCTTTTGCCAAATGACGCCCACATCAATATTGAGGCATGCACTATCAAGGCAGAGTTTTTAAGAACGGGGGAGAGGGGAATATTGTTTGGTTTGTGAAGAATCACCTTGATTAAGCCACAGGAGGTAGGATGGAGGTGGCTCTGTGTGGTGCGCAGGCTTTCCTTGCTGTCTGGGAAAAATATTAAACATTAATGCGCTCACAGGCTGGCAGAGAGCTCACTGCTGTAGTTCCTCACGTATAGCCTCCCCTCCTTTGTGTGCGCATTGCCAGTTATGTCAGTGGGTCTGTTAAAATGTAAGGTATGCACCCATTGTGTAATTACCACACTTAATCCCGTGTATCACCTCGTTTTCACTGGTAGGTGTAATAGAGGCTAACAGTGAATTCAGAATTATATGTTTCAGTAGAAGGCAATGCAGGACAGTGACTCAGTAACTGTAGGCTGCACTTGCGCTTTTCTTATAGAAACCAGGAGCGCACAGAGACACCAGATTCCCTCAGATGCTTTAAAATAAGCCCGAGCACCTTGACATTTGGTTCCAGGAAAATGCTTGAGAATGAGACATCGTTGCCTATTTCTTTTTTTAATAGTACAGTCACCATCACACAACTTCATCAACCGACCCTTCTGCAAAAAGCTGCATCATGGAGTAAGCAAATTGAAGGCAACAACCAATAAAATTCAAGAAACAATGAAAATTTTCAAGACGAAACAAACAAAATGTATTTGAAATGATATATTAAAAGTGCTTTTGATTTTCATGTCTCTCCTCTTTGACTGATGATCGACTCCACACGCACTCATGGCCCGGGGAAAAGGCGCCCCAGACGTCCTCTCAGTAAAAATGTCCTGGAGGTCAGTTTGCTGCTGTTGCAGGTCCATCGTATCAATTGGGAAAAAAGTTCAACCATCAGAGGTGATATTGTCATAGCGATTAGACTGTTTCTTATTTGTCTAAATTTCTTTATTTTTCTGTTTTTAAATTCTCACTTCAATTTTAATTCTTGGAGAACATAGCTTCGACAACATATATCGCACTCATTATAAGAAGCAAAAGGTTATATCAAAAAATTATTAGTATAGAATCACAGAAACCCTGGTTTAGAACCAGAAAAAATACAAAACAGAGAGGTACATAGACACAGGACAATTCTTATAATTGCTTGGAAACATTATTTTCCCGCTAAGTCTTGATTCTTTTTTTCTTACTGCGCATATGATGTTTTTCATTTTATTTGTATTTTTTACAAAAAAAGGAAAATAAAGACTAGTATTTTACAAAATGAAGAGTATTGTTCTTGAAGATGAGGGGGATTTACACAGGTGTAAAGTCCAGTTCCAATATTTTTCTGTACATAATGTATTCCATATCAGTCCCAGAAGACAGAAAAAAAGTAATGTCTTCCAAGTTTCTCAGAAAAGGTCCTATATATAGTCTTCTTGAAGGAGGATGGGGTGAGGGGTGCTGAATTTTGGTCCTTTTTTTCCTCTCTTTTTTCCACTTTCATATAAGGATCATTGGATGGACATGTAAGGCCAGTTGAAGCTGCTCCCGGATAATAGCATATCCCTGATGAGGGTTTCAATAGGAGTTTTACCTACCAAGCGGACGAAGAACAGCTGCTCGATTACCGACGATGAGACGGTGCGCAGAGAGGGCAGCCGCAGCAGGAGCTTCCCAAAGCGGCTGGGCTGGTTCGGGTACTGGCTCCTCACATACTCCTCCAGGGCGCACTGGGATTTCTCCTGTAGGCTCTCGATGTGAGCAGCGTCCGACAGGCCGCAAGCGTCTGGGAAACACACACCAAAAAACACTGTGGTTAGGCTCGTCACGTCTCTAAAACCCCAAGGTGCAACGTGTTGCGGAAAAGTCCCTGAATCTGATATTATTTTGTGTTGTTAAACATTTCGAGGAACAAGTGAAACTATAGCTGTTGGTTAAAAATATATTCTTAACACATTATATTATTAAAACATATCAGACTCTAAGGTCACCAGGCTTGCAGAGAAGCACACACAGCTTATAGTAGCAGAGATCCTGAATACACATGTTACTTTTTCATTAGAATTATTTTAAATGTATAGGAGTAGAAATACATTACTGACAAATTCGCTTCATATTTTCTGTGCAAAATATGAACTCAAAACCACATGGTCAATTTTAGCCTCAAGTGGGCTTTGCTTTGGCAAGTGCACACCTTGCCATACCCAATTTATGTCCTGCAAAAGCACTCTGGTTATCATTCAACATCAGCCCTTACGTGTTATTGACAAAGTGGAATGAACAAACACGCTGCCCAAACATGCTACATCACACTGAGCGAGTGGGACTGTCATACAGAATAAACAAGGGGCTTGCTGCTGGAGTAAAGGATGCACAACTCAGTGGAGGATATCTCTGCCTGCTCTTACAACTATCAGCAAGAATATAGAGCTAAATGTCATGAAAACAGGGCTGTAAAGCGCGCAGGGGAAGAAGTGATGGGGCAGTGGAGCAAAGGCGAAAGGCAGGCTATAGGCCTAAAGGTCGCTGCTCTTGATGTCTGCACTCAGGGGATTCAAGTATAAGGAAACATAAACGGCACTGATGAATCTGAAATTACACTGGATGTAATGTGACCTAATTACTCTGCAGTAAGCTGTTAAGTCATTTCGCCGCTCTTCTCTCCATAGACCACTCTTGGCCTGTTTTTTGATGGAGCCTATAGGACAGGCCGCTGGAAGCAATCAAATTTATTAGAGGAGGTGAAGTCAATAGTCACGCAGAAGCGACATAAAATGTCAGAAAATGAGCCTGTGCAACAACGCAGGCGAGACGCGTGTTTTGGTGCTCACTGGTGGGTTATGCAGCCCTGCGCTGCCACGCTCCAGTATGGACAAAAGCATATAAGGCTTGTTTGTGTCGTGCGACGTTTTAGCCTGTTATAAAGTGTTTTTTTTCCCACACAGCCCAAGCATGCGTGTTCTGCTGCTTATAAACTGCTGTAAACGCAAGCAGCATAACCGCTGGCATATATGGTCCCACATGGAGTCTAGGCTGTCCTTAACAGAGCTGTGCTTTTGTAGAAACTACACAAGAAAGACAGCTTTAGTTTTCAAGCACTAATACATTAAACGCCGGACAGAGGCTTTTAAGCTTATTCGTGATTTCTCAGTGCTATAACTCACTATGGCCAGACACAATAACCTTATGAACCCGGGGGCAACGCTGAGATCTCGGGGTGATTTACTGTGACCTTAGTCCGGCCGGTCAGAGCCCCATGTATGCAAATCCCTTTGGATTAACGCTGAGTGTCCCCTTTTAAAATCTACAGCAATCGATAAGGTGGAAATTAATTACATTTGGAAATTTCTTGTAAAATATAATACTTGGCTTGAATGTTGCAATGCAACGACATGTAGGGAGTTCAAAGCATTGCAGGGAATAACCTGCAGTTGAATGTATGCGTCAAAAGAAAGCTGGTCAAAGACATCCCATAGTTCTCCATTAGGCCTGTCTGCAACCCTGCACCCCACTACCTCAATAGACTGAGACATGGGAGCAGATAGCTTCCAGATTCGCAAACGACTATTTTTGTGGTATAGGTTAGCAAAGGCACACACTGCAGTGTGCACATGTGGATAAGGAGTTAATGTAAGACAATGATCCTGAACTGTGGTGAAATAGTTTAGCCTGGCCACCATTATTTATGCATCAAATACTGACAAGTCTGGTGTTATTAAAGGCAAACAATCCACGCTGGTCTTGGCAAAGTGCCACCTGACTTGTTATAGCCAGCACCAGTTGTAGCCTATCAACCTAACTAAATGATCTGTTAGAAAACATGGAGGATGTTAATGTGTGTATGAAGTTTCTCTGGGTAATCTGGGGTGAATTACTGAAACGCCGTGCGATAGGAAAATATGGCCAAGTACATCAGTGCACACGGTAAAGTGAATCTAACAGGATGTCACGTCACTTAAGCACGGTAACTGAGGGAAAATACGCATTTATTTGTGTTAAAACATATATTTACCTCTCAGCATGCCTTCAAAATTTGGCGTGTCAAATTAACCTTGTTGCCAAACCCCAAAACTGAAAAGTAGTTATTATGGCTCCTGAAACTAAAAATATAAAAAAAATAGAAAGCCTATGTGGTAATGTCGTATTCGCCAAAAAAGGAAAATTGAATGTTGAAAGTGGTTTAGTAGCTTGGAATACAAACTCTAAGTTCCTATTTACAAGTTTGGTGAGCACTAAAACTTAATAATAACATAATTTAGATCCTGATTATATACAGCTTATTGTTACTTTATACACACTGTGTGACACTTTAATATGGTTTGGGAGAATTTATCAACAATATAATATAATATAATATAATATAATATAATATAATATAATATAATATAATATAAGAACAGTAAAGGTAATGTATATATGCTGTTATACATCCCTGTGACGTTAAGTAAATAATAAACTATAATTATTGAAATATACTAGAGGACAAGTGTGACCACTCAATGTAAAATGGAGTTATGACGCTTTCTAAGGATATTGAAAGTGGGAATAATTTCAATATAAATCTAAATCTGAAAACCAAAGTAAAACTGAATATTTTATCACGAACGTGTCCAATTATAGGATACGTACAACCATGTTACAGAATTTTGTAATGGGCCAAATATGAGACAATGAGGTCAAAAACTTTGAGGTAAGTTCAGAAGTAGTTTGGGGCCTGTAAGTGAGTTTAGACTTCCCTTTTCCTTCCCATCATCACCAGACTCCTTGATATAACAGGCCTAATGGCACCAAGCGTACACAACCGACTCCAAAATAGCATCTAAATTACGCACCGAGAGTAAATGAGGACCTTTAGGACCTTGCCCCACTCAGCCATCAATTAAGCTATCAACAATGTAGGTTACTTTTGGAAATTGCTGCTGATGACTTTTCAAAGCGTGTGCGACAAGAGGAACTATCTTCAATAACTAAGAAAATTAATAGGTCAGCTAAGATGAATCTACAAACAATCTATACAGCAGTGCTGCTCTGTGTCCTACAGAAGCGATGCACTGACATATGAGTCAACTTCCATCAGCTTTTTTGATCTTAGTCTGCTAAGGATTATTTCCTGCCCCCCAAGACATGTGTTTGCGCACGCAAAACAAGGATAAAAGCCTACACCAACACTCATAAATGCATCAGCTGTCATATATCACCCAGCGATAGACTATTTCATCTTTACGCTCAATTATTTGACACCTGTTCCAAAATTTATGGACGCGAACCCACAGTCTCGGTCTCGGCTCAAACGTGTTCAAAAAAAAAAGTTTAAACTCAACAATTATAAAATATTTACACGTGTGTGATTGTCAACTATCTCCGATTTAAAGAAGCACTGAAGTGAGTGTAAAAAAACTTGATGCGCTCACTCAATCTGGATTTGTTTACACGTCTTATGCTGCGGCTACAACTGACATGGGAATGCATGTAAGTAGATATGTAGCAAGCTGTTGACAAAATAGCTATTCCATCGGCGACACAAACATCTCGTAAAGTCAGATTTGTGACCAGCCTATACTTGACAGCCATATTCTTGATGCCACAGTGTTTCGCCCTGCGAGCCTCGCTCTCAGTAACATTACTGCAACTAGGCCTCATTTGATTATAGACATGTTCCTATGTGACATGTTGGACACCCACCTGATGTGAAAAGCACGATGGCCTTGAGGCAGCTGTACTCTGCCGAGTCTACGTGCAGGGTCTTAAGCTTCTCCACTTGCTCCTGGAAGATCCGGATGTGATCCATGAAAGCCACGACGCGGTCCGCGGACATCGGGGAGGCGTGGAGGCCCGCCGCGGCGAGCAGAGGGGCCACATGCAGAGGCATGGAGCACTGGGCCGCGTTAAGCACAAACAACTCGCTCCACGTCAGCCTGAGAAGGGACACCTGGTCGGTGATCTGCAGGTCGGGAAAGAAAGGGATGTTTCTCGCCCACTCCACGGCGCTGAAGAGCAAACGAGCCGCCAGCTCGCAGATGTTCTCGATGCCCATGATATTGTTGGGCTGCATGCACTGGCTCCCGTACCGGGACGTCGGGTAAGGCTCGGCCCGCAGCAATAACGAGATGTATCCGGACAGATAGCAATGGCCATTCAGAGGGTCCCCGTTCGTCAGCGCGTACTGGCCTGGGTTCGGCTGGGTTGGAGGCATTCGTCCTCGCTGAACCGCTGACAAAAAGAAAGAGAAAAAGAGGAAATGTGCATCCAGGACTGATAAACATTGTTCATGAGTAGAACCACCGTCAAGCAAGCTACAGCTAGTCTGTTTCTCCTCAGTGAAACGGCATGCACTGAAATCAAAATTCAGCACGCTTTCCAAAACATATTGACTAGTGTGCGCTGTCTGTAAGACTATAATATTCCAGAGCAAATTATTCTATCGACAACATAAACATCTCATCAAAACAGATGTGCTGTGTCCCTCAACCTTCACACTGTTTGCATTTGTATTTAGGGATGCACGTTACATGGGCTGTATGTGCACAATGAAAATACTTTTACACAGATAACACACACACATTTTCTGTTGCCTAAAAGTACATTTAACAAATGTTCAACTGTGAGTATTTCAAGGTGTAATTGCATATTGCATGCAGCAGCCTACTTATATTACTTTACCATTATATTTATGTGGCTTTTTGTTTATATTCACAATTATTAATTGTGGCCACACATATTACAAATATGATTGATAATTACTGTTAAATGCAATCACATTTACACATTTTGCCCACATCAAAAGGTCAGCTGGGAATAAAAGGATTTCAGCTATTGTTTAATATTAAAAAATAAAATATTAATGTGACTCAGAGTACACTATACGTGGGCTCGTGGCGTGTACTGCAAATAGCAGATTTTAAATTAGGGATGTTTGCATGAATTGGAATAAAACACTTGACATGGAGAGGAAAGTTACACGGCCTGTAATGCACCAGGCAAAACAATGAGCCATGAACAACTTCAGCGGCATTATTCAGTGTGTCTGAGCTGTCTAGTCAGCATAAGGAGCTCGAGAGAGACGTGGGTTTGTAGTGTGTTCATTTTACATGCACACACACAGCTTACAGACCCTACTGTACAATTATAAATTAGTAAGCTGCACATACTTGTGGAAGGGACTATTAGCTTTGCACACTGTACACACACACACACACACACACACACACACACACTTCTCTCTCTCTCACACACACACATACACACACACACACAGTCAGACAGACATACAGGCACACACACATACACACAGCCCCTCTTCTGCCCTAAAACCTATACGTAAAATGGGCCTCTTGGAGCAAATGCTTTTGCTTGATAATAGTACAATTTAGACTGCGAGAAAACCAAAATAAAAGGGTCAGCTAGACGAGCCGCTTTGTTCTGGCGACCTGCATTCACAAGCATATAGCTGCTGTGGCTGCACTGGCCTTTTACCCCTCTCTCACATAGGCAGAAAGACTAATTCATGCAAACATCCCTAAAAAAACATGGATGGAGACTGCAGTATGCCCAGCCATATAGCCAGTGACCTTAATGCAACATGGCAGCCCTGTTCGTCTGCTACTAGGATGAGTAATCATGAGAGGGCTTTAAAATATATATTCACCTTCCCGCCGCATTCCCACTTTTAAACACTTCTTCAGCCGGCAGTATTGGCACTGATTTCGGTGGTGCTGGTCAATGGGACAGTTCCTATTGGCACGACATGAGTATGTTAAGTTCCTCCGTACACTCCTCTTGAAGAAACTTTTGCATCCCTCGCAGGTGAACTGGCCATAGTGTTTGCCGCTCGATTTGTCTCCGCAAACCACACATTCAATATGCTGCTGACTCTGTCCAGAATTTTGACTCCCCTTGTCCCCAGCGGTCCCCGGTGTGGACGGGGGTCCCGGCTGGCTAGGGGTCTGCGGAGTGTGCGGCGCCGCCGACGCCGCCTGCTGCTGCTCCCTCGCCGGCTGCGCTGCTGGGTTGGGGCCGCTCGGAGGTCCTCCGGCCACGTCTTCCTGCGGATCTCGCCAAACGCTAACTACCATTGCCATATCTCGGCCCCTGAAAGTGCTATAAAGCGAAATGATCGCCGGTGTTTATGAAGCGTAGAGGAGGAAAAAAATGAGATCTCAAAGACGGGGCAGTGCAAAGTCAAATCGGAGCACGCAATCTCATATGGGGTAAGAAGGGGAGTACAACGCGATCAATACATTCAAAATACAGGAGGGCGATTGAATAGGCACCCGATCAGGATATGCAAGTATCGGGAGGCCAGTTCCAAGGTAAATTGCAGTCAGCCATTCAGGAATCCCTAATCTTGTAGGAAAACCCGAGTCCAGACGTAACAAATTGCAGTTTGATATAAAATAGCCACAAAGGAAAGGCAGGAGCGATTCACATGGACGCAGGAACGAGTAAAAAAACCTTTTGCTGGAAAGACACGCGATCCAAAGTGCTGCGGAGATAAATTCCTTTCTCTTTTCTTCCCCTTGCTCCTTTACACTCCCGTCTTCGCCGTATAGGAGGGGAGGAAAAACTGAAGAGCTGGATTTTTACATCTATATTCTTAAATAAACCTCATCATCTCGCCCAGCAGCGAAAGAAAACCGCGTCGCCGAATGAAGTGCCCATGTATAGTTTCACCTCTCTCCAGCAGGAGGAATGGAGATACGAAGAGAAAAGATAAAAAAGAAGACCAACACCAACAACTAATAGAATATGCAAGAAGAAGGAGAGACCCAAAAATGAATGCGCTTAAACGAGAGGACCAGCAGAGCAATGTTTCCGAAACGGGGGATCTGCGCGAATGTCTGTATATAGTGAACTTTGACACTACTATTGAAACTGACACGTTTCTATGGAGATCGCTGCGCCTTATATGGTGCTCATGTCAAGGAGCCAAGAGAGGGGCTGCTGGAGACTGATAATCAAAGGCGACTGACTGGCCAGAGCCCTGCATAGAGGAGGAGGAGAGGAGGAGAGGGGGGAGATAGGGAGAGAGAGAAAATGGGAGGCTAAGGTTATAGCCAAGCCCTCTCTTTCTCTCCATTGGTTAGAGTCCCCCTCCGTTCATTCACTGCAAAAAATGTCCATCCCGATAAGTCATTTGGTCTCGTGTTCAAATCTTAAAATGTTATTTTTTTCTGAAAACACAGCAGAAAAAAAAATGCAAGCGCAGTTGACAGAATTCCACTTGTTTCCAATCGCAGTCCGAGTCGTTTGTAGATTTCTTAGGAGGCTATAGCTTGAAATAAGGCAGCATACAGGGAGATTCCTCTAGATATCAACAGTCGAGGTAATAAAATGTACATTGATGGGTCGACTGTTATTGGAAACAAGTGGAAACATATCGGTCCGATGGAAGATTCAGTCTCCTGTTTTGGTAAATCCAAGATTTCCAGACTCTATACTGAACTGGCTGATGTGTGAGGATGGATATTTTTTGCAGTGTTGCCATCTACGAGTGGAGGGGCTGGGGGGCTCTGACAGGCACAATTTACATTGAGCTCGCCCCGCGCTGCTATTTACTTTGAAACCTGATTAGTATGGGCCGTCTATTGTCACCAAAAAGAGGAAGAAACCCTGAATAGAATAGCAGAAAAAGCGGGGTAAAGGCAAGGGGGGACAAAGCTTTTACGCACGACAAATAAACCAAAAACTGTGCGCAGCGGCAAAAGGGGACTGGCTCAGAATTTCGCCAAAGTTTCAAAATGGTTTGTCTTGGACTGGTGTCTTTATTATAAAATTAACGGATGTCATTATTGGTTTGAAGCGGATTTATATTTCCACACGTTGTTTTTGTCTTTGGCATGCGCATTGCGGTACATCCTCGTCTGTAATCGGCACAGTCTCGCTGATTAAAACTTACAATTTAGTTAAAACGAGCTTATAAAGGGAGGAAAATGTCAATGGGAAGAAAGATGCATAAAAGACTGTGTGTTATACAAACGGGATGCCGTGCCAGCGACCGAGCATCTCTAAAATTAGACGGAGCAATAAGCAATATTCAATAATTACCGAGGTCCTGTAGTCTCCACAATCACTGAGCTGGTGTCACATTATGTCTTAATAATGACAGTAATTCAAAATCATGTGAAGTTGCTGGGAATTTGCATGGGGATTCCGGCTTTTTTGTATCAGGGTTTCTGCAGGCTTACTACCTCTCCAGCTCAAAAATGTCTGGATCGCGCTGCCATCTAGCGTACATTGTACAATTACAACCTCATATTAATGCATGCACAAGTCATCAAACATGAATTTTTAAAACTCAAAAGTTGATTTTAGAAATAAAATAAGCCCAGATTTTGTGTGCTGTTTTCTCTCGTCTTTTATGACTTAGTGAAAAGTACAATCTTTTGATGTTAAGGTTGTACAACGGAGAAAAAAAACTTTACAGAGCAATAATAAATATAGATTTTATTACAACAAAATAAAAATACTCCCAAAAGTACGCTGACATTTTGATTGCGTGTGATTTAGATGGAACATGAAGCGAAAATGGTGTGCGTAAATCATCTCCAAAAACATGGTAATACACCATGCTGGAAAAGAATAATCATTCATAATACATCAATACAATTATTATTAAGTCGTTGTGTACAGATCTTTAACCACACAGAGATATTAGCAGATATAACGGAGCGTAAATATGCAAGTGCCTCCTTTGGAAACGCATAGGAGGGATGGGTTGTTTTTTAAGTATTCAACAAGAGAGCTCTCTCTCCCGTCCCTGTCTCGGACACTCCACTGAAACTCCCCGGCCATATCTCCAGCTCTTTGAAAAGGTGAAACCAATAAGATTAAATCGGACAAAGAATTTTTTCTGTAAGTGTATCATTAAGATTTAACTCCACAGATTGGAAAGGGGCTCCGCAGGAGAAGAGGAGAGGAGAGTGAGAGGGGCAGCGAATGGGAGCAGGGTAGGGGCTCTAATAGAAAGCTGGGAAACGGCGAGAGAAAAAGGAGAAAGTGGACAGCAGGACATTAAAAGAAGAAGCACCAGCGACGGCGGTTACCAGTAGAGGAGCAGCTTTCTACCTGGATAAAAGCAGCCGTCGATGAGGCAAGTACAATATTTATTCCTCACTTCTCCTACGCTACGCACGCAAATGCAAGGCTAAATTCTCTGTGTCACGCCACATGACCGTTAACTTCAAACCATGTAGCCGAGCCGGGCAGTGTCAGAGGCACAACTTTTTAACTAGTGGACAGTCGCATCTTTTCCCCACGTTATCACCGGTCACCGAGACTCGTTCCCCCGTTTTCCAGCTGTCCTCGCTGATTTGTACATCAGATAGTAGTAATGTTATTACAGGCTGGTTGTAGAACCACTGGACATGGGAGCTTTTTTTTTTGCACGTCCCGGGCACCTCACCTGCAAGGCTATTTGTTGTTTGAACACATAATGAAAAGATCGATAGCAGGCTGTTTGTCTCAGCGATAGTGTCACCGGATTAAAAGACTGATCAAGGAGACCAGCCGCTGCCCATCTTTTACACTGTTTTCCAAGTGCCAGTTGAGCCACCACACCGTCAGATGCAAATATTATAGATTGGCGCAAAAAATCTCCTGCACCGGCAAGAACACATTATGTGTCAGAAAAGGCTGCAGCGAGGAAAAGGAAGATGACACACAATGTGATTTATCAAAGCTGCATTATTGATGTAAAGGGATTGTAATGAAAACTGATCTAAAATAAATGATGTAGCAATGTAGGCCAGGTTAACTTATTCCTGGACAAACTGCACGTCAGTCAGCGTTGTAAAATAACCTTACATAATAACATTTATCTTAATCCTCCTATGGGCGCATTAACTTCATGCTAATTAATAATTTTACGTGAGCCAACATTTATTTTTCATTTCCCAATCATTAAGTATTCTACCTTTTCTTATTTGAACAGTAAAATATGCATGTTTTCATAATATGTTAAGTTACTGAAAACATGCAAAGAATGACATAATCATATTATTATTAAACATGCCATTCAGGGAATGGATGCATTTGCGCACTGGCAGCCGTCTGACATATCTGACATAATGCTTTACAACAGATAATTAGTGATCTTGGAAAATTTAAGTTCAATTTGACTTTTTTTCTATTTATCTAAATTGAATAATCCACGATTAGATTATCTGTGACTGTTTGAAATTCCCTTGTATGATAGTTTTGTCAAAGGAGCTTGTTGGTTAAACATTTATGGGGATAGAAAGCAGAACAGTTTTGCCAAATCTGTGATGATCAATAACTTATGCCCTTCTTACACAGATACAGTAGGACGTTGTAAGGCTCGCGAAAAGCAGCTTCAATACAGCTGAAACCAACAAGCAGCACAATCAGTTGGGAAAACACTGAGGTCATAAGTGCAAGGCCCCCCAATAAAACAACAGATGACTACAAGAACGCGTTTTAGAGCATTTAAAACTGTGCAAACGGATGTGGATGTGTATAAATGCTCGAGGGTCTGTTTATTATTGACTGTGTGTGATCACATCAGGGTTCTAACCACAGCATATAGCCAAAAAGACATTGTATGGGCTTAGAGGCTGATTCGCTTTTCCAGGGGGCCTCTGCTCAAAACGCCTCCTGTGTACACTCGAGTGTTGTGATTCTGGACGCCGGGCTATAGAGGGCCACATGCAGCTGATGCTGGTCCCTGCGACTTCACCGTCTGCCTGCAAAATTTAAATAAGTCAAAAGCACCAAAAACGAATAAAGTGATGGACACCTTTACGCGTGGAACCGTGAGCATCGTTACGCACTTCCATGTTGGGTCCTGGCTGTTTGTTTGAATAACAGACGATGATTAATAGTCAAACCGAGCGTGTGTGGCAATAAACTGCAGCTCCAAACCGTCATAATAACTTTACACTTGTTGGACTGTGCTGCTGTGTAGTGTGGAGAAGTTTGTCACTCGCGTTATTTTCATTAATAATAAAGTGACTTAAGATTTAGTGAGTAAACACTTGCGCGCTGCTGACAGTGACATTACACGGTTTCACCTGTTAGTTCGTGTAAATGCTAATTTGTAGGATATTTTATATTGTTTTTTTATCAATTTCCCGAGCATATGAGCTGAATAACATCAGGGCAGAGTGCTTCACATTTGGCATTAAAACAAAAACAAGATGTAGATATATACTATCTTACAGCAGAGATGTCACAGTGACAATAAATTAAGAAAATAGTCTCTTGTTCATCTCTCAACAGCGTGTTTTGAGTAGAATTTGCTTTTGCAAATGGGCTTCCGGATTATTTGCTCTCTACATGTGAGCAGCAACCCTGCAGTGGCATATTGATTTATGTTGTTTGAGATGGGGGCAACAAGGACAAATTTCTTTCTTTTAATTAAGCTGAAATATAAAATGACATTTAACTTCTTCGACCTGTGTGAACCAGCAGTGATTTTGACAACCTAGCTGCTACAATGAAGTTAGTCTAACTTTTCTCAACACCTCTGTAGCCTGTACTTCAAAAATGGCACTTGGAAAAAAAAGGGAGAAAAAAAGGGCAGATTTTCACCGTGCGCACTGCGCTGAACACAGAACAAACACCAACACTGTCATATTTTTGCAAGTCCTAATTTGAAAAAAAAAAAATCTTACTAATTCTTATGTTTGAATTGGAGGTTTTGTTGCTTTGAGTGGTTGTGTGTTGAAAAGGGAGGAGGGCGAGGGGTGTGTGTGTGTGTGTGTGTGTGTGTGTGTGTGTGTGTGTGTGCGTGTGGTGGTGGTGGGGTGGGGTGGGGTGGGGGGCTTCTTTTTGTCCAAATCTGATCCCCAAATTATTCTGGGGGCTCAGATTGGTGTGAAAGGGACGAGAAGGTCACTTGAAATCGCCTTTTATCCGCTGGCTTTTTTTCTATGGATCAGCAACTTTCAATAGACATAATCTAATCGCTCTTAATGGAAAGGCCATTCGTGAGAAATAGTGGAAATATCGTTGAGCCTATAGGCTACAACCATTTAAGACCGAAGCGTTTAACAGGCAACAAGAGTTCACAAAATAGCATGGCTATTAATTATTACTGCAGACTGAAAAGTGCCCAAAACAGGGAAAGTTTACACATCAGTTTAAAACCGACAGCTGCAAACAGCAGTCTGTGTATTCAGGATAGATATAACTCTGTGTATTAAAATAACCCTGTTAATTTCTATGTTATTTCATCATAATATTGTGTATGACTTTTAAAGTTATGTTTCTGCCCCAAAAGGACTTTAGTTTAACAGTAAAAATGCATCACCCCACAGTGTGAATCATCCCAGCTTGTATGTAGATATTATTGTTTATTTCCTCATTATTTTTAATATGGCCTCGCGTCTCCAGAGATTTGAGATCCTTCAGTTTCAGACGTGATGAATGAAAGTCTCTTTCCAGGCTTTTTGCATCCCAGACTATAATTGAGGACAATAACTGCAATGACTTTCCCAATTAGGCTTGAGGTTGGAGTTAAGTTAGAGGGACTGTCAGTTTAAGCTATGGGCAATGGCTTTATTGCTCACTAACCATCATTTCTTTAGAGCCCATGTGCTAATTACTTTGGATGGTCCCAGAGACGGAGATTATAAATCCATTAGCACCCAAACCCTCGTGGTTCCACAGTGCAAACACTGTAATTTTGTAGTACACCAAAAAACCAAACTTTAAGTACCAGAAGCGAGATGAAGGGAAACACATTTTCAACAACGTGTGTACGTATTGTAGCGTATATCCATCAGCAGCTAAGCCGGAACACACAGAGTAAACTAAGCATGACAGAAAATTAACTGACAGGGGAAAATGTCCTATCAGGCCGGTGGTTATAGGTTTAAAAACGACCACTTTATATTACTGTGTCAACTTAATGCAGTATTGTGATCATAAATGATCAACACAACACCATTTTTATATTGTGGGTTCTATTTTTAATGCAAGTTTGGGAAATCATTTATTCTTATTCCCCAAATGCCCGTGAAGTATCCAGGGAGCGATGCAGCCTTAAGGAATAAAGTGAATTAAAATAAGACTTAATACCTGTTTGACTGCGTTTAAAGAAGGCAATACAAAAACCGGGACCCAAACGGGGGTGCGCGAAGGCATCTCACCCTTAAAGTAATTTATTTCGGGGAAACCGGAGGGCAAAGGTGGAATTCTTGAGAAATTCAACAAGGATAAGGGAGCTTTAGGAATTCTGCACGCAGATTACCTTTCATCCCATCCTCACATTATCCGACAACACACAGTAGAAATATAGCTCAGCGACAAAAGAGCGAGATTACCCTCCGACACAGAGGAGTGCAAAACAATTTTTAAAGAAGTATTGCGATTATTAGGGGAGCGAACAAGGAGAGGAGAGGGAGGTAGAGGAGGAGACAGGAAGGGGGGGTCAACACAGTAGAGGAGTGATTCCCTGTGTGCGTTCAAAAGGGGGAGACAAAAAAAAAAGATGACACAGCTCACCGTTCACAAAGTGTCCTGTCTCTGTCGTAGTGGTGTAGAGGATGGTGGACCCATCTAAAAAGAGTTTACACACCTCTTTCTGCAGGCATTAATATTTATGGAGCGTAAATTCACATCAAACATGACATCAAACATGATGTGAATCTGAGCAAAGCTGAAGCAGGATGGGATCGTTTATTGGCATATATAAACAAATTAGTTATCTTTCTCTTTAAGTAACTTTAACAGACTGTTGTTGATCCTGTTGGTTATGATGCCCTGTAATGAGAGCTGACACTGAGTCAGAGATTGCCCCCCCTTTTTTGGTTTGACTTGTGTGGTTGTTAAACTTTTGGTTTGTAACGAAATGAGTGGCATCACATCAGCCCTGCATTATTTTTCCCCCATTTTTTTTCCTCCAAAACCAACACACAGCAGGGTCTTAATTAGAAATGTAGTGTAGCTGAACCATCAGCATGCTGGAGCTGAGAATGACTGAGCACACTGCTGCAGTCTAGCTTATACATCAGTACAGAGAAAACAGAAAATTATTTCCCCACAAACTCTCAGAGGCAGCTTGAGTGAAAAAACATATTTATTTATTTACGTTTGGCAATCTTGAAAATATTTTGTGTCATAAATGAATACACTATATAGGGACATGAGTTTTACTTTAATTCCAACCCTCCTAAACAACTGTGAAATATGATTTATTATAATGCTAAAATATAGCACAGATGAGCCAACACAGCAACTGTGTGAAATATCATTTTTAATATATCATACATTTCTAATTGAAAGCACTATCAAAAATAATGTTTAAACCAAAAGATCCCCCCCCCCTCTCTCTCACACCCACCCACACACATACACATGGACAAAACCCTCTTGAGATTTTGTGTATTTTCATTTGAAAGGTGTGTGTCTTGGTGTTTGCATGTGTGGGCACATGTGTGTAAAAAGACAGCGAAGTGAAGGTGTGAAGGTGGCCTGTGTTTAGTGTCCAGACCTGGCAGATTGTGACCTTATCAATGTGAAACTCTTAAGATAAATTATTCATAGCACCTGTTTGATGTCTCCGGCCAAAGAATGACAAAGGTGTAAGATTTAAGATGCACCTCAAAGCCATGAATATCAGCTACTGTGCTACCTGTCTGTTTTTTAGAGCAGAAAAAGAGGAGAGGAGAGGGGAGATAGACGGCATTTTAAACAAAAATGAACTATTTGTGTTCTAACAGGAGGCACAGACGAGAGTGACCAGCCACAGATAGTGAGTGTATACATCATCAAAACTGTAACTCAATCTACCATCTTCAGTATGCAAGGTGTGGCTTCTGTCAGCCATTGTCTTAATGCCATGTAACTCACAGGTGTCCAGTCATTAAGTCGGTCACTGGAGTGGGCCACCTGCATTGTCACTGCCTGCTTTATCCTCACTTTAATTTGAAACTTGAAGCAGAGAGTTTGGTGTGAGTGAGTGATTCAGTGGAGCTAACCTTGCCCTCTGTAACTGAGTTTGTGTTGTGTCTCCTCGCAGGCAGAGAGCGACATGGCGTCCAGGCGTTCGGAAAACACAGCAGGACGCGTCGGTGTGGTGCAAGGACTGACACTGGGATGAGATGTAATTTATGGCGAGTGCTGTTTGATTATAGGACAGTGACACTGATACCACTGCTTAGTATGAGTGTAGGGATCACTTGACATGACAGCCCTGCACTGACAAGCTTATTGTACTTAATCACACATGTGGTAAATATAACATTAACGGTAAATTAATAGTCACTCTCTGAATTTTAAGAGGCC
The DNA here is from genome assembly GCA_003416845.1 of Oplegnathus fasciatus. Lineage (NCBI taxonomy): Eukaryota > Metazoa > Chordata > Actinopteri > Centrarchiformes > Oplegnathidae > Oplegnathus > Oplegnathus fasciatus. Next base: position 41,190 of record NTHP01000522.1, read on the forward strand.
GCCCTCTCTGAATTTTATTGCTCAGTTTAGATTTAGTTTTTTCATGAAGCACATTACTGGAGTGTGTGTTTATGAAGTGCTATTCCAAGCTTTTCTACTCAGAAATGAACCCAAGCATCCGGGAACTCAAATTCTTTCTCAATGATTTGTTTTGGAAAAAGACCATAGTATGCTTTTTGGGAAACTGGCAGCTGATCTTTTCATATCTAGAGGTCAACATAACACTCAGTATTAATAAAAACAAATAGGACTAGAATGGATATTAATGATGATATATACAGATGTACTGCGCATGAGCTTGAAATATGTGTGAACGTGCTGAAGGAGAGCAAAGGAGAGACACTCTCACGGACACTCCAACACATGTTTGTGTGTTTACTTGTCTGTGTGTGTGTGTGTGTGTGTGTGTGTGTGTGTGTGAGAGAGAGAGAGCCGAGTCAGTTTCCTTCAGATGTTCCCTTTGACCTTTGACCCCACAGTTGGGGTCAAGCCCTGACAAATGAGATGGTCGAGTTCTGGCCAGAACTGCAAACATTCCACAACAATCTTCTGTCCTCCTCCTCCTCCTCCCCTCTCCCTCATATCCGTCATTCCTCACCCCTTCACTCCTCTCAGTATGTCTCCTCCACGACTTGGAGAGAGTCAGAGAAAGTTCTCTTAACAAACAAACATGTTTTATTGTATTTGCTGTGGGAATCTTGGAGCACACACCCTTCAAATTAAGAATTAGAACATCGGTTAAATTTAATATCCCCGACATCTGCCTTGTTCACAGAAGGAGAGAAAACAAAAGAGTATGATCTTAGAGGAGAGGCTGTGTTCAAGATTTGGATATCACAACCCTGCACTTTGAAAGCACACTGCGTGTGTTTGGAAAGCTTGTCAGTGATGTCAAGGATGAGAAATGTTGCAGTGTGGTTTTTTACACACGCTGCTGGCTCTAGCATTTCCGGCAACATTTCTCACTCTGCCTCCCTCACACCATCCGCTCTGCTGCAATATCCCCACATTTTTCCATCCTTTCACTTCTTCCCCTACCCTCCCTCCCTCTCTGTTCGCCTTCTCTCCGCTCTCTGACCACTCTTGCTCCCTTTACCCTTCCTCTCTGCTGCACCACCCAGCCCAATCTCTCTCTCCTCCCAGCACATTCNTTTCCTCCACCCACAATTTTCTCGGATTTTCTAACATGCCGTTCCACAGAATGCTACCACCTGTGTCTTTAGGAGGAAAAGGGGGGCTATTGGTATTCCTCTTCAGGAAGCTGGTTAAGGTAAGTGGCACCCTCTATTACAATGACACAGAAAATAATGGTTCTGCTTGTTGTGTTTCTGTATTAACTTTTTTTTTCATGGAATGACCCCGGCTTCCTAAGCATCACCACCCTCCATCAGAGCTCTAGCTACGAGTCAGTGCTGTAAAAACACACACAGTCACCATCGATGAACGTCAGCAGAGCAGCCACAGTGCCACAAAGGAGCCTGGAGACCAACAAAGCCGGCTGATACAGTAACACCGAGTGGATCATGCTCTTGAACTTGCTTTCATAATGATGTAATATTACTAAAAGGCAACGCAACACAGCAAAGATCTTAATAAAAACACATCAATCTCGATATGTGCGTATGTGTTTTTTTCTTCTCTTCACTCCCAGTTGAATTGTGATATCATTTGATGTTGGCTGTTATGTGATTCATCGGAGGGTACAGCTGCTTCACATGGATCTTGGCCTGGACAGGACTGCTTCCTCACAGGACAGCTGATCACATGACTCAATCACAGGGATAGATCTGAGCTCTAATTGGCCGTGCGCTAGCGCATCACTGTGGCGAATCTGGGTGCATGTATACAGCTCTCTGCTTTGAATAGTAAAATGGTGGGCAGTGTTTTGCCTTCCTAGGCAAGAGGGCAGTGAGTTCGTGCACGTCTGTGGGTGGGGACTCCTAGACCAAGGGCTGTTGTTATGATGATCTACAATGCAAAAGAATACGTCATCACTAGGACAATGCATATAGCTCTGCAACTGAACTGAAAGAATGGCACATGGTGAAGTCGTACGGATGGAAAGGTAAGAAAAGAGTGAAATTTCTGGTTTATATGTATATATATATATATATATATATATGTACTTTACTGCAGGGTTCTAGCATCTTTCTGATTCCTCTCTCTTTCTCCCTCCACCTCATGGCCCCCGTTTCTCCCTACATTTGTTCACATACAAGTTATGTCCACGCATTAATGACAAGTTGGCTGCCTGTACGTCCAGTGTAAATAAACAATAAAGCTCTCCTATTGCTCTCATCACCCATCATCAGCCATCAACTTGGTGGGGTTAAAGCAGGCAGCAAGCGACAGGCAACAGGGAAAATATGTGTAGGCGTATGTGTGTAATCGTGGCCATGTCCATGGTGCAGCTCAGCTGATTGTGTTTACGTCCCTTTCCTCCTCCTCCCGCTCTGTATGTCCACAGGCAGCTCAAGGATGTAAAGGAAGGGCTCAGAGCCACTTGATTCCCTGCCACCACCCACCGTTACCCCAGTGTTACCAGAGCGTGGATGTCTGCCCCTGTCCCCCAGAGCCTCAGTCCCGCTCTCCCCCACCCCTCCTCAACCAACACGCANNGCCCCCCAACCCCCAATCCCTCCACCTCCCTGCCTCGCTCCCTGATTCAGTGTGTAAAAGCGCCCCCTGAATGATGGATTACTGTGTCACCGCAGCCTGCGAAGGATTAATTTGTTTCATTGATTTCTCTTTAGGCAGAATGCCAGCGTCTGCCGCTTCCCACCTTTTCCCCAAGACTCGCAGCTGTAATAGACGGTAATGGCCTAAGACAAATCAACCCGTTTCTTGTAAAAATAGCACCAAATAACCCTCCCCACCCTCCAGCCTGCACTCTACTCACGAGCACATCGGGGAGTGGCTGTGGTGGTGGTGGGGTATCAGGGGGTGTTCGATTCATCCTCATCCTCCATCTCTATCACTCTGGCTATCCTTCCATACCACCGTCCCTCCTTATCCCGAGCTGAGCCAGAGGAGACCATCCAGTCACTCTAACAAAGCCATAAGTCTGCCGTACTTACAGCTCCCTCTCAGGCCTCACAATGGATGGGTAATGACAGCGCTGTCTGGAGGGGGCTGTGGGAGTTGGGCCATTCTCTCTAGTAATGGAAGCAGTTACTGCCATTCCCTATACACCTGCAGGAACAGCTAACTGTTAACCACTGTGATCTATGGCAAGGCCTTACCGCACTAGGCTAAGGTTGAAGGGTTGTACTGACACCGCTGAATTAGGGCATGTCTGCACAACACATCTTTTTTTCTGTCTTTGCTATGGTGCATGAAGTCATTGTACTGTAGGTTGAGAGCTATGGAAAAGCATTGGAGTTATTTATAAACAAATCTGTACCAATGAATCAGTGTTGGTACAGCTCTCAGCACTGCAGACTGACAATCCAGCATTCCTGACGTTCACTGATTTAACGCAGACATAAGATGCTGCCACATCTTTACTACCCTGTCACTGCTTTGAACGATGGGAAACCCAAACTGCCTGTAACATTAAGCACACCACTACAGGCTGACTGTCCTCGAACGCTTTCCAATCCCACAGAGATTTACGAGCAGAACCAGATCCATTAATCCATTGTTGATTTGCTGTGGCTGCCCTGCAGGGTTTTTGGGATCAGATATCATACAGTGCTGAAACTCACCCCGTTGCGCAGCAGGGTAGACTGTAATACCCTGACTGGTGCTAAAAATGCTGCATCAAGCATGAGGAAATTGAATACAAGTCAGTGTTTTCCAATTTTTAAATTCATCTGAAATTCCTGCATGTCTGCCACCAGTCTTATTCACACACAGCCTGACAGATATATGAACTTTTGGCAGAAAACACTGTCACTTACATTCAAAATTACAACATAAACCAGACTGACAATCCATAGAGGGCTCTGTAGGAGTGAGTTAGAACTGGTACACAATGTGATAATGACCCAGGCTGCAGGGAAATCTCATCAGCTCCCTGCAATCAATTTAACAGTGTTTACAAAGCCACGGGCCGGGGTTTGTGCTTGGGGACTGAGCACTGGTCACCTGGTGTTCCACTAGATCCCCCTGCTAAGCTGGCCTCTCCTGGGTAAACCTCCACAAAGCCCCCTCATGTCTGACACCACCAGGCTCTTCAAATACTGCTCTCAGACAGAGGATTAGGTAATCTCACCATGATACTGTCTTTTTCTCTATTTCTATCATTTTTTTTCTTCCTCATTGTCGCCCTTTCTCAACCCCTGCATTCTCATACCTTACATCCTCCCTCCCTCTCTCCCTCCCTCTCTCCGGCCTGTTGAAGTGCTTGTTCTACTCGGGGCACATCTATCCTCAGGGGTCCTTACATTCTTAAGTGCCTCCAGAAAAGGTTAGTTGGCAGGTAATTGTCCAGCTGTGGTCGGGCTTATCTTAATTGTGGGTGCTTCAGTGCAGGCTACACTTCCTTTGATGAAGAGACTTACAGTATGTGGAATAAAGGGAGGAGATAGGAGGATGGGACGAGAAAAGGATTTACCATTTTGAAGTGTGTTTGATATTCTTACACTGGTTGTTTGTACTTTGCATGTTGGCAATTAAAAATGAACAATGTGTAAGAGTATCTTTTTAATTTGTAATTTTAAAAAACCTATTTGGATATGACATAATATTATCCTTTACATATTTTTGTGTCTTTATTGTCTGTTTTTCCAAAATGTAATTTCTGTGCATCACTGGATAGTTTCCATTATAACAAACTCAAAATGTGGTTTGCCGAGTGGTCCTACACATGTATAGTGGAAAAAGTAATGCTGACCTCACGGTGTTAAAATCCAAATGACTACGTCTTCAGCCATCCTAAATCTATACTTCTATTAGCCATCTGATCATATATATATCCAAGTCGATAGGAAGCTTTAGGGGGGTTAGTGTTTGCATTGCCCCAGTCAAAGGTCATGACTGACCAATAAAATATTTCCAGGGCACCATCAATAACTCCGACATGCAGACTAATACAGTATGGGATTGTGGGTAGGGGGAGGAAGCCTGCTGTGCTTGCTTCGAGCAGAATAGATGAGCAAGAGGCCAAAAGGTTACTGGACAGACTTCGGCCCCCTGCCCCTGCACCCTCTCATATGTGCATTTGATAGCGACAGGGGCAATTATAAAGGTATACTTCAGACAGGTCAAATGGGAGAGGGCAAAGTGCAGAACCTTTAAAGCACTGGCTGGAGTCAAAGGTTAGGATGGACATAGGACATCATAGCGTGCCGCTGGGCTAGGGGTAATGGAATCGGAGCAATAAAGACACAGACTGATGAGGAGGGGAAAAAAGGATCATATCTTCTCTTCAGTTATTTGATATTTTGATAGACATAGAGAATTATACGAGTGGCTCATGATCAGAATCTCAAATGATGACATTAAATGCTGTTTGGCTTAACTACAGCAACTTGTTTGGTGTGTCTGTGTGTGTTCGTATACTGTATGTTGTCTGAAGAACCATCAGGCTTCATGGCTATTAAATATGAATAGCCCAAGGTCAGGGAAGGTCGTGGCGTGCATTTAGCACCAGTGACCAATGCCAAATGTAAAGGTCAAAGTGGAATTGCCTGAGTCGGAGCAATACAACGTTTGCTCGTTCACATTTATGCATCCCATTGGCAGTGATTTATGGAGGGAGATAAGCGTACGGATGGGAAGAAAACACTCTCTTTCTCCTATCCCGTCAGACTCGGTAAATACACTACTCACTCATATCAATCACCATGTCACAGTGAATCGTCACTGTATGCTTCCTGCTCAGATTAAAAACTGCCTTTGTCTTGCTCTGCCTTCTCCCTCCAGCTCTGGGGAACACACTGGCGGCATTGTTGCTATTTCACAAGCTCTATATTAGCATTTCAAACAGCTGTGGTACAAAAGTAGTGAGTATGTTCAAGTCAGCGGTATGCTTTAGTTATGTGCCATCTAGCATGGATAGATTCCATACTGTATAAATCATACACTATAAAAATAAGGTTCTCAATTGATCGCAAAAATACTGAGGAGAAAATGGCATGTTTTTAAAAAAAAAATTCTGTTATGTGACAAAATGCTATTTTAATATAACGTCCCCCCACTACTATTTATTTCTAGGCCTTGTAGAGACTTCTGTGTTATTGTATTTTCTTTTAATGGGCTTTTTGCATTTGGTTTGCATAAGGAAAAAAAAAAGAGAAATTGAAACCTCTACGCTTTCATCAGAATTGCAGGGCATTTAAAAGAGCTCAGGCTGGAGCAGGTTTTATGCTTCTAAAACAAATCACTGCTGATTAAAATCAATTTCCCGTTCTCTGTCCTCTGCAGGACAACATTCCTGTGCTGCAGCCAGACGGGCTGTTCAACATTTTGCAGGAGTAGCCGCTCTGGGGGGGTCTTGACTGGGCCAGCGATTAACTCTATATCCCGGCTTTTAGAATTTTGTAGGCCTCTTGAACATGAACATGTTCCCCATGTCCCTTTGGCTCCTTAAATGTGAAAACCAGCCTGTCACTGGTGCACCACAGCCTTTGCGAACTACCCCCAAGTGGTTCAGAATCCAGCCAGAGAAAAGTCCAAAAAGAAAACATGCTTTTGAACTGCCGGCCAAAGCGGAAACATGGTCTAGTAAGCTGCTTTTTAACCTGAACCATAAAGACCAATTTTTCCTTTCCTCCAATAGTAATAAATTTGCTCTTTTCCTTTATTACACATATTATGTTTTTCACTAGTAAGATCAAAGGGTGATAATGCGTGACACCATAGGCACCAGTGTATATTACCTGACATTTTCTGTTTAGTTCTCCATCAGTCTGCATGCAACTTTAATATGACAAAAACCTTTTTAACACCAGAAAAACTGCAGTGGCAAAGTATAGAATGTTTCGCCTCTGGAAATCATATCAATTTCCTTGCGTCGACTGTAGAGGTCAGCTTTGAGGATCAGATTCTTTCCATTTTAATACCAGCGATGACATTTCCCTACACACCGGCCGTTACACCATCTCTCCTTCCCTCCCTGTGAGAACAACAGTTCTAAAGGCTGTTTATATACAGGACAAGTTCTGTGCGATCTGTCACATTCATCTCTATTTCCCGTTCACCACGGGGCATTTGAACCACATCAGAATCTATTACCACCATGCAGATTCAGCCCCCGCTGACAATACAAATCATGATAAGATGGAGCAGTGACTCCATAAACACCCTCGCTTATATATCACATCATATGCGCTGGGCTGGATAGCAGATCCTACTTGTGATCTATGTGATCGTCTATTTATATGGATGGACTAAAGATACGGGTATCATTACATCTCTGTCTGTCTTTAACCTGTGTCTGTTACTACCCCATTCAAATAATAGATGTAAATAGTTGTGTGTGTGTGTGTGTGTATATGTGTGTGTGTTTATCTGTGGGAGCATCCATCACTAAGCAGGAGGAGTTCCAAATCAGTTGCTTGTGAGCAGAGATTTATGCTGTAATGCATCAAATCAACAGACCTTTACAGTAAAATATGATTTTATCAATAGGCCTGATCAATAGTGCATGCAAGACGCAGTGTAATTATTACAGAGGTCCGTATCAATAAAACTGTCACGCATGACCTCCTGCCAAAGGCTACGGAGCTGGGAGTCACAGACAGTCGAAGAAAGGTTTGTGTCGTGGCCCTGAGATGTTTGATTACCTGTACATAAGGTCATATCTCTGATGTGCCATAACTTATCAGGACATCTTGGCTGAGATGAGAGTCAGGCAAGGAAAGTTTTAACAGCAGTGACAAACTACTGCATAGCAACGCATTTAAACCTACATGTATATGATGCGTTTTACTGACCAGTTAATACTGCCAGGTCTGTTGAAAAACTGTCATTGTTAGTGAATTGTGTTTCCTCGCACCTTTGCAGACATTAGAGATTATAAATGACAGAGACGCGGATGACTGTCTTTACTGGAGTGAGGATCATTTGTCCTGAAGCAAGGCAATCCGAGAGTGGAAGAAAGACTGTCAAAAAGAGCTTTGTATTACACTGTAGTGGGAGCACTCTGCATTAACACACACACACAGTCACATACACACACATACAGTACACCAGAGAGAGAGCGTGAGGCAGGGACCAATGAGGCAGTTTATATCGGGATTTTGTTTCACAGCCATGGCCTCCTGGGAGAGAGGGGTCTGCCAATAACACTTAAGAGACAGAGCAGGAAAAGTAAGTGCTTTTATTACAGCTCATCACTCATGTAATTTCTGGCAGCATTTGTGATTACAGATCAAGTGATTGACTAACTACACATTCGGCGGCTGAGTTATGAACCGGGTGCCTACCATTCCAGCCCCGGCAGATTCTCCGTGTCAGCTGTAACTCATCCTCTCCCAGGGTGCTAAATCAAAGAGCACACTGCAGCCGGAAGAGTTAAATAATAACTTGAGCTTTATTGTAAATCTGTCAGAAATTAAACCTGCACGGACGTTGTCTTGGCCCTGATGTTGTACTCCATGGGGTGAAGAGGCTGGGTGGAGGGGATCAATAGAGGCCCCCGATGGAGGTACTGATGGATGACAGGTGAAGTGGGTGTGTATGTGTGCGTGTGTTTGTGTATGGGTGTGTGTATGTGTGTGTAAGGGGTGGGATTGAATCACCCTGGGGTTAGGTAGAGAGCACGGCTCAGGGTGTTTAATCGACAGGTTTCACCTTGAATCGATTGGCAGGAGTCTCGCAGGGCAGAGACGTGATACACACAACCAGCACTTACTCACACACACCAAAACAAACCATAGGGAGTGTGAGAGACGATGGGGTGGGACGAGGGCAGATGCCTCAATGCCATCAGTACTGCATGTCTATATGTAGTCAGTGTTGGGTTTGGTACTCACAAAAGCAAATCTAGGACTCAATTCAGAAGCACTTTTATTATTTTACTCATCACTTTCCTGGAGCAGCAAATCAATACCCTTTTAAATATCTTTAGGTTCACAAATTTATCATTATTATCCTTTTTTACCTTTAAAAACTGGGATCAACGTAATAAATAGCTTCTATGTGAACTGAAAGCAAAACAGGAATAATAACATATCCATTCAATATTTCAACATAACTCATACCTTACAGGTAGTACAGTAATTGAAAACTATACTTTGATTAGCAAATATTAAATCTGTGCTTGAAGTGGTGAAATTTGAATTATTACTACATTACTAGTGGTATTAATAAGAAATATTAATGTTACTAAGAAATCATTTTACTTTCATTTGACTGCATTTCTGAGTGATGTGTCTAACCCAACACTGCCAACATGTGACAAAGTGCCAAGTTATTGACAAAAGGTCCTTTTTGTTAAATGTCGATTAAGAAAAAAACCCAATAAGTTTGCCACTTATAATGAAATCCTGACAAGAGGAATTACCACGTGGTTGTGGTCCGCACTGTGGCAAAGAACCAGTTTGTATACAGTACAAGACTAATTAAGAACTTCTCTCTAAGAAACATAAAAAAACAAAACAGAGCAAAGCAGACTCAAAGGAAGTTTCCTGTAATGATCCTACTTTTCTTTGAGAAACCTCATCATACAGTATCTCTGCAACAACTCAATTTCCCCAAACTCAAAAGAGCCATAGCAGCATGCACATGTGACTCACACTGCAGAGACGGGCAGCCATGAAAACACTCCACCGTGAAATGTCTTACAAGAGGCCAAGATCTGTGAGGGCTTTATGTCTTTAATAAACAACATACTGTAAGTATTAAAATGAGTGCGGCTCGGTAGTGCGTACCGTAAAAAAACTCAACCCTCTCAAGTTCTGTTGAAATGTAGTGATTCAAGGACTCCTTCCCGCAGCTTTGACTGTAAGACCAAAGTCTAATGCTTTCAGATGAGGTCAAGGTTCATGAGTATCGTTGACTGAGATGGTTTTTAAGAGGAGCATATTTGCCAAATCACAGTGTGGGGTAAAGTGGAGTCCATTAATGCTGATCTGGAGTCTGTTTTGGAGAGCTCTTACAGAGCAAAAGAGGCTGTTTGTCAGTCACCTTGGAGCCAAAAGTATTTCGCTTTGTACACGGTCTCCAGAAAAACATCAAGTAGATAAAAGAGTGCACATTCTCTCTCAATAGCTAGTTATTTTTGGGGACTATAATGCTTTTGAGGCTGATGACTGTGTAAGCTGTGTATTATCTAGGTGGTTATACGACGAACATATTTTGATTTCAAATATTTGACATAACCTGACATAAAAGGGTAAATAAATACATTACAAACATGAAAACATCATTTAAATCCCACTGGCGGAAACAGCTGGATCTGTGGATTCTTATTGATTCTTCCGAGAAGTGCCAAAGGAAGAAACCACTCCTCTGTGTGTAGGACAGTACCTGAATGGTTCAGAAGAGGAAGGAGTCAGAGGAAGAGAGGTTTCGACTTGTGGTTCCTGGTGAAAGGAAGGGGAGGACATCTGAACTTGCTGTCCAGGGCTCAGATGGGGAGAAGAATTGGAAATCGGAGACTTGAGGCCAGTGTGGAGTCTAATTCTTGAACTGTGACAAGAGGCTACCCTCTGAGCCGCAGGACCTGAACATCTCCCAGGAGGTCTGGGTTTGGATCTGAGCCTGGGACTCTGCAAAATGCTGCAGTCACGTCCAGATTTTTGGGCCAATTCAGTCAGATGTGTAGATCTCTCCTGAAGAGGCAGAGACATATGAAAAAGAAAAAAAGGAACAGATGTGAAAACAGACTATTTTGCCCTGAGAATTTGCTTTTGAGTTGCTGGGGAAATTACCCGATGCTGTACTATAATACTTCCACACTAAAAAAAAAAATCAGGAAGAAAAGTCCTAAAGTATATGTCTTGATGTAGAAATATTTGAAGACCTTTGTGATTACACAATATATCAGTGTTCTGGAAGACATTTCCTTTTTCTACATTTGATCAGTCTCTAAGGAATATAAAGGCTTTTTAACTTCATTGTTAACTGCTTAGTGTTTGTAAATTACTGTTCTTGCAGCAGTCCACTACTAAAGTCACACCTCAAGGCTGCCAACCAGTTAATGTATACTTGCTTCTTTAATCTCAGCCAAAGTGATTCAGTACTGCCTCTCAAAGTACAAAACCACTTAGCTCTTTCAGTCAGGTTGAAGAAAGGACATTCATAGTAAGCATAACAAATAAGGTTGAGGGCTGGCAGCACTGTGACGTCACCAGGTCATCCCTTTGTTTCCATTCAGCGTCTTAGTGTCAACTATCTAATAAAAGCAAAAGTGATCCTTTGATGTTACTGAGACAAAAGAGGTACATAGAAAGAAATGAAATATGTGCAAACCTGGATATTTGTTTCCCTTTGAAGGCACATGCACCCTTTTCATGGGAAACACACTAGCGACAAGCTGGACCATTTAGTTTTGTTCTTTAACACTCACCTTACGAGCCTCAGCTAAAACTCTGTGATGAGCTTGTAGTCCTGTCATTATCCGGGGCAAGCTGCTGGCAGTGGGCCTGCATTGCTCTCCCTCTGACCTGGGTAAAAGATGCAAAGTGGTGAAGACTACGTCTCTGCTTCCTCTGTTTCTGCATGGTTCTTTTCTCAGCTCCCACGGCCCTGCTGTCCTGCAATCCTCCCTCTCGTCCCCCTGGTCGGATTTGATTGATGAGCGGCCATTTCCTCTCCTGTCCATCCCCGTTGCAGACCTGGCTATGGCAAATGCTGAGTCGTGTAACGCTCCATCTCCCTCATCTCGGTTTGGTTTTTCTTTTTCCTCTGCACTCTCACTGTCTTCATCTTTCTCCCGCTCCTCGGAGCCCTCTGGTCTCTCCAGAACTTGAAGCAGTTTGTGTTGAACTTGGCTGGAGTCCTGTCAAGAGGACACACTATCTCTTTAGATTGTTCCTATTATGACATGGGTGGCTTAAATGTACAGTCAAAGTAAATTGATAGGAAAACAGACAACATTTCAAAGTTGGTATTTAGCTGTATCAAAGAACATAATTTGTGATAAACTGCAACCAGCCGTGTTCTAATTTATGAACTCTAAACTGATTCACTTTAAAGGGGGAATCTGAGATTCTTTGCTTTGTTGGCAAACCTCTACTTTACCAAGAAAGCTAAATTAAAATTGATGTTACAGTCATGCTCACTGTGGCTTGGTCATTGTATAAATTTCTGGGCAGATAGCGTGACTTACAGTAATGAAGAAGAAATGTGCCTCCTGGTAACTCCAAAAGTTTTCTAATTCATGTGTTGTGTGTTCTTAGTTGGCTAACGTTAGCCACTGGTAAGACTACATTCAGGAATCAGCTGGATTTTGTTTAGAGTTGGAGGGTGTGTGAACACCTCTGGAGTGCTGTGTGCAGTCATGGGGGCAAAGCTAGCTGTTGATGGTCAGTGAATCCCTGCAAACTGAAAGATGACTGCTTGTTAAACCACATTGTCTTGTTTTCTACTTCCACATACACATACAGAAGATGCGACATTTGGATATGGACGCTTTGACGGTGTTTAAAGGGATCATGGAGCTGTGCTGAGAAACAAAAAGTAATATAATATATAATGTAACTAATTACTTTTGCTCTTGAGTAATTCGTAAAGTAATGTAATTACTTTTCAATGAGTAATATTTAATGAGTAACTGATTAAACTTTTCAAGTAACTTGCCAACACTGGACTTATTGTATCCAATGTCTGAAAAAAAGTGTGTGTATGTACAGAAGTTACAATGCATCTGCATCTGCATCTGCATCTGTAGGTGTGTATATGCATGTGCATGCTGCATGTCTGCACGTGTTTGTGTGGAGGTGAGAGAATTGCCCTGGTAAGGTTGCCTTCATCAGTGCACAGTATAATTCTAATTGGCTTTATTAGGGGGCTTAAATCTAATACCAGCTCTGTGCGCTGCCTTAGGCTTTGTGGGTGTGTGTGTGTGTGTGTGTGTGCGCACGTCTGTTTGATGTTTACGACTCACCAGATCTCTCATAGAATGTTTTCTATGTAACAGTCATGAGTACATGGACTAACACACAGCCCTATCACAGTAATAAAATTACATTCTCTCCTCAGCCTGGAGCAGCACATTTCTCCAATCTGAGAGCAGAGCCCCAGTCAATAGGCAAATACAGCATTTAGAGGTTCAAGTCCAATGAAGCAGCAGCACTGTAGCACCAGATGTAATGGTACAGACTTAAGGCAAAAGAAAAGCTGCATGAAACTGCACCGCAACATTTGACCCCATTTAAAAACTTGATACCAATTAGAGAGTTCTAGTTGTAAATAATTTAAGAGATCTCTCTCACTGAACACACACAAATAATTTTATGGGCATGCACAAAACGTATGCATGAATGTGCATGTGCGTGGACACAATCTCACGCATTAACCTATGAGCATATACACACACTCCCGTGCACACGTGGACATGCACATGCACACACATAGATTCCACCATGCTCTGGAAACAGACTTCTTAATGAAGCCTTCCCCAAGTGAAAGTAGAGCAGAAATACATACTGGCCCATTTCTGCCTTCAGTTCACCCTCCTCTCCTCTCTCTTTCTCTTTCTCTCTCTCTCCCTCACCTTCTCCACATCATTTGTTTTATTCATGTTTCGTTGTCTTTCTCTGTTGTCTCAATGAGTTAAATCACAACCCCTAATTTATGGCTACAGGCAAAGACACTTCTACAAACAAACTGGCTGATGAGAGGGGATGACTGAAAACATACGCGCCGAGCGGTGTGTGTAAATCTTAAAATGTCTGTTACTGTCTTTTTATCTATGGTTATTTACATAAGAAATGACAACGAGCGTAAAAGAATGGCTGTGATGCAAAATGAAAAAGGCTGTGCACTGGAGGAGAGGGGATGTGTGAGAGAGAGTAAATCCAGTGACACTGAGTGGGGAGCACTCAGGTGTGGTGAGAGGATTATACAAAACCCTGAGTATGAATGACAGTAAACACCTGAATGACAGAGAGACGGGGAGGGGCGGGAGCTTGGGTGTGTGTGTGTGTGTGTGTGGCTCTGGGTGACAGTTTAGTGGTCCTCACTTATATTCTGAGAGGTGAGTGAATATATTCACCACTTAATGTTTTGAGGGCTGTGCTGTTTACTCAAGTGCAACTTGTTATTTTGTATCATTCGTTACCGATATGTTGATTTACAGCATGTATAAAGAAACTGAAACAATGAATGGAAGAGGATTTGAGAAGCAAACAATGGATGCGTGGGAATGAGGATGTCAACAAGGCAGGCAGGGAGTGAGGAAGAGGAAGATATCAATCAGGAGCGATACACTGCGAGAGTTAGGGAGCTGCTGAGTTAGCAAGTGAGTTACAGATTGAACTATACAGTATTGCAAGTAAGTCAATAAAAGGAGCTATAGAGCAAGAAAGAGGAGGTATGTTTATCTTACTTGCACTGTGTTTTCTTTCTGTGTGTGCTCTGTCAGTAGGGGATTGCTGACAAGGTCTCTGAAGCAAGCTTCAGTTTCTGGGTGAGCATATTCTCTGTTCTTCTCTCCGCTCCCTGAAACACAAACACACCTCTCAGCACCTCCAATCAACACTTTAATGTCCCTTTTTGTCTTCTTTAATCCAATCTTTTGCTCATGGTTCTTTATTTCATGACTTTTCAGTTGCCATGTCACTATTTAAACATCATTCGGAGAGCGAGAGAGAGAGAGTGTTGATTTCTATTGCTGTGCAACTGAGTAAGCTGAAGGCATGTCAAACTATGTTATGCAGCATTATCAGTACGATCCTGCTGATTTTTCTTGACTTGCATTGTTAAGTTGGATAAAAAAGCGACTTTTTTTTGCAAGCCATTAGCAGGAGTGCCAACGCATTCGCCCCCTCTTGTGGAATGCTCGAATGTGTTTTTAACCTTTGGCTTAAGGTTAAATTCAGAAGAGAGCAATGCATGTCGATTCCTAGATCTGCTCTTAGTGAAATCCCTCACCTCTAGAGCTATATCACTGTACAGCGCTGACTCTACATGAAGCGTGACCCCGTTTCCCCCACGGCGACCCCCTCCTTCCCTTCACAGCCTTGGAAGATAGAGGAGCACAGGGGAAAGGCATGCCAAGGCAGTAGACACTTTTAAGCAAAGATTAAAGGTTTTTCTTTTTAATCAGTCATTTGGCAGCGATGTTAGCATTTCACCCTGGTGCGGCTAAGGATCAATTTTTAATGCTGCTGTGCAGAGAGCAGACAGGGTGATTGGCAAGAGAGAAGCTATTTACAAAGGATCTATTTACAAATTTTCCATAGAAATATGCAGAGGGCACAATTGACATCTCTTACAGAATTTTAAATAAGCTCTCTCGCTTTTTTCACTTCGTCACGAGGCACGACCTCTGTGAGCCCCTGATGATCACTGCTCTGTGTGTGCGTGTGTATGAGTGCATCTGTGTGTGTTCGCTCACATGTGTCTCACATGTAAGAATAATAAAGGAATCTACACCTCTCCCTTGTGTTGCATTGTGTTTCATTTCTCCATGTTGTGCTGCCAGGGGCTGGGTAACTAGGTCAATCAACCCTGGTGTAAACACATCACTAGAATCCACTAAGAACATGCTAATGACAATGACTCTTTTTTAATCTAAATGTCTCAACTTTTCCCAGTCTTCTCTGCCACAATAAAGCTTTATATATACAGTATAACTCACTGAGGGATGTCAGTTCAAGCTTGTGTATATCTAACAAAAAATATTAGTAGGTAGCTAACTACCATACATATTGGATGTACGTAAGGGCTGTATGCCCTCCTCTGTAACAGCTACGGACGAGCATCAAATTAATGGTGGTGATCTTTGAGAGTGGTACGCGACAAGCTGGACACAATCCCACACAAAAGAGGGCAACTGAAATATTCAGACCCACACAAGTTCATGTTTGGACAGACCTGACACTGCTGTCCCCCCATGCATCAGTCTTCATGTCCATCCATTAATCAATCCATATATCCAACCGTCCATTCATCTGCTACCCAACCATCCATTCATTCTTGCAGTCAACCAGCTTTCCAGCCGACCAACCCACACACAATTGATCCAATGATTGACCCTGCGCCGGGTGGATCAATACTCTCTTGAATGGCATCATTGTAAGCGCTTAGGCACAATGGCCTGGCGTTGTTTGTGCAGTTCATTTCCGAGGTAGCAAGGCCGTGCAGGGCTCTAACCCGAGTCAACTCTCCTTTCTCCTCCGCTTATATGATCACAGCAAAGAGAAAAGAGGGGGCTCTGAAAAAGGCATTGAACAGCGAGCATCCTGTACACATGCAACAAAAGGGGCAGTGGTCCATGCAAAACCACTTGTAATGACTCACGACTACTAGATACTTCAGATAAAGATGCCTGTGAATACAGCAGGTTTACAAACGCATAACTGTACTGTTACGTATGCAAGTAGACAGACGAGAGTAATAGCATTCATTCAAACATTCATACATGAAAGAAGTCATGTGTGATGGTGCAGATCAACATAATGAGGTGCAAACTGAGGGTAAAGTTAAACTGAATCATGCGACACAAGACACACATTTCACCCCGCTTCCACCTCAGACAACTCTAATATTACTCTATGTAAGTAATGTAGGATTTTATAGAAAGTATTACTGTAGATCACTGTATTAAAGGTATTACTTAAACAATATTAACCTGGAGGAACAGTAGTATTCAGTAGACTTGTGCTCAGTATATCACTGTGTAGCCTATTGTGGCTTGGTGTGCATACAGAAACCCTGTTGGGTTAGAGCTAGGGCTGGGTCTTGGCATTAAATGACTGGGACTCTGACAAGTCTCGGAGTTCTGTCACTGCGGTTCACAGGTCTTGTTAGCCAAGGTGTCGGCAGGGGTGGAAATGACTGTGTGTGAGTGTCTCTGCGTGTGTGTATATGTGTGTGAGGTGAACATTAGACAGCACTCCTACCTCCACCTCCTCACCTGACACCAGCAATAAAACTAAACAGGCCAAGGTGCTATACTGTGTGTGTGAGTCGGTGTGTGTGTGTGGACGTGCACACGGGGGAAAAAAAGGGGCCATGTGTGCTGCTGGGTTGTTGCTGCTGTCACCAATTTGCCGGGGCCTCCAGACGGGAGTAGGAGCAAGGTGACGGAGCTGTGGCTTGATAAACACAGAAGCCCTGTTTCGATTTCCCATCCAGTCCACTTTGGAAACACATGGCTCTTCCTGGGCGCTCTTGGCCCGGGGAAGAAGAGGGGGGAGGAGGAGGGGGCAAAAGGGGAGGAGGGGAGGAAGAAGGAGAGCCACAAGAGAGACATAGTGATGGGTGTGCAGTGAGGGAGAATAGCAGTCAAGAGAGGGGGTGATAGGAGGGAGGTAGAGTATGAGGTAGATTTAGGAAGAGGGTAGAAAGAAGCGACAGGCCTGGTGGGATCAGGTGAATTGACTTGATGACAGACCTTCCACGCTTCCACAGACTGACAACACGGAGAGAGAAAAATAAAAGATTAAGAAAGGAGAGGAAAAACGAAAAAGTGAGGGATGTGAGTCGTGAGAAGTTTGAGCGATCCTCTCAACATCTTACACTCTGAAAAAGACTTTTTAAAGGTGAAAACAGAGACATACACCCTCAACCTCCTCTTCTTAGTCCCCCTCTCCCAATCTTTCATTCTCCCATCCCCTCCATCCCTTTCCCTTTTTGCTTGGAAACAACTTGCAGTGTTCCGCCTTTCAACTGACATCAGAAGTTTAAAGACCAGCTCCAGTTGGAGGAGTGTCAGTGAGGGAGGTGAGGCACCAAACTCCCCTCTGCCCCCCTAGAGAGTTAAGGCGATCACATTTTAACCCCCCCACCAACACCAAACCCCACCCTGCTGCTCCTCTCCTCCATGCCTTAATACCAACATAAGAGGACAAGTGTGGGCTCTAAGCACCAGTGATCAAACACGAGCGGCTGCTAGGTGTGCTAGGCTCAGGACGGTTGGCCTAATAGGATTGGAAGCCCCCAGGTGAGCCAAAGGACACCTCCAATCAGCGTGATTAGCCAAAGGCTGAGCAGCATTTCTAGCTATAGCACTGAGTGATATACAGTACTAAAAGGATCACATGGGTTGTGGAGAATGCAAGCCAGTCATGGAGTGTAGTGCCATGGTTGATGGTACATGTCAACATTTTGTGTGGGTTTGATGGAGTTTAAAGTTGCATGCAGTTTTAATGTGTCAGAATGATCTTGAGATTTTGACTGTTTGCTAATCATTATTAAGTTCACAGAAGCGTATGATGTGTGGAGCTGTGGAGTAATCTTGTCTTTCTGGCTTCTTATAAACAGTGTACGTTGTATACATGTCTGCACACAGCCTTAATGCAACACTACACATGCATAGGCACCTATAAATGCGAGGATCTGCATGCTCACGCAGTAAAAGTCTCACCATCCACACGTTCACTCACACATGCATAACACGCCCAGATACACACACTCACACACACACACACACACACACACAGACAGGCTTTTATAAACTCATCACATCCAAAAAACAATTACCAGAGACTGAGCTCATCACTGACTAAGCAAAAGTCATCCAGCGTGTAAAACACACAATATAATTAGCACACATCAAGCTGCTGTGTCCTACTGTGCATTAATGATGCTTCCCTCTGAAGTGAATTATGGTTTGATGAGTGAGAAAGTGAGTGAGGAGGGGCTTTGAGGAGGAGCAAGACATCATTTGGAGAAGGGGAAGAGAAGCCAGTGTGGAGGGGAAAGGGGCGAGTAAAAAAGACTCAAAACCTGAATTTGACTGGTTTCATTTTGTTGACCCACTCTCATTTCCCAAAAATAATTAACCAGGGAGATATGAATATTTAGGGAGAGACGATAGATTACTCACTTGTGGTGAGGGCCATCATATGCCAGGTACCACAGGACACATCACACACCTGCAGAAAATGAAAACAGTTTTTAGACTTTAAAGCAGTGCAACATTTCAATGCAATCTGCAATTTATTGGTTGATCGGTTTATTGGTTGGAGTTTTTGCTTAAGTCTCTTTATGCAAGGTGAGGTAACCATTAAAGATTCACTGTTTTCCAGGAAGTGTCAAGTCTGCAAGAAGTTTAAGTCTCAATTTCATGAGATTTTAAAATGAAAATTCTGGCATATTGCACTTCTGGCTAAACTCCGATCTGTGTCATTTTCATCAGCTGTAAAAGGCTTAACACCTGCTTTGACATCATTGATTGGGGTGTGTTTAGTTGGGGTGTGTTTAGGAGTGCTACATACTTTAAACCCATAGAAAGCAGTGCAGACTCAGCTTTTAGCTTTATGTGACTCAGAGTGGGCCCTTTAAGAATTTATACATATCCAGCTAAAACTCATTTACTTAGAAAATCCTGGGAATTTCATCTACTTGAGACTTGAGGAGCCTGAAAACATAATTTGTCCATACACACCTTTCTACCAGCCAGTGGAACAGGCTGGGGGGTCCACAGCCGTTTGAGGCCTGGATGATCACTGAACCAGGACACACAGGGGATCTGACCCCAGAGAAGCAGCTCTCCACCTGCTGGAGTTATGAACAAAAGGGCAAAATGTTCAGACAGATATATCAGAAATACATACAATGTCACCTTGTCACATATTTTATGTCAAAACTTTTATCGAAACTATGGAAAGTAAGATGAGCCTATGCGGATCTGTTCTTCACAAGTTTCTCCAATGTATAGAAGAGTCAGAATGTAGGTCCCTGATCTTATTTACGTGGGACTGTTGAAACAACACTCACATTTTGTTGTCACGCTGGAATAACACAGATATGTGCCAGAAATGGTTCTCTCTATTCAGTGGCCCCGGGGCCGGGAAGAAACCAGACCCCAGTCTACCACAGATTAGCTCAGTCAACTCAGATTTCCTTCAAATTCAAAAAGAAACACTGACCCCCAATTAGAAACAGTGATATAAAACTGAGAATTATATCCTGTCAGTTTGGTTTAGTTTAGAACAGGGAGTTGATGTACAGCACTGTATTGAGACCCACACACACACACTCACCTGTCTTCGCGTCGTGCCGAGCACAGAGAGCACATTCTCAGTTAGCACTTATCAAAGACACAAACACACACACACACACACACACTGTATGTACTCACATACAGCAAACACTCAAGCATCCACTCACTCATGCTACCTCAGTCTGCCTATTTAAACCTGCCACTAATAAATTTATATTTACTGCCTGCATTGAGGACTTTTAAATTATGGCGTACAATAAACCTGGCACACACATCTCAAAAGCTCTTTCAGGGGATGTTAAAGCAATATAGTAAGCAATTTTCCAAAGTGGATTACAAATTTCACATCCAGGTTTTATTGCACATTACGATAACTTAACCACATCTAAATGTTCCGCATAAATGGGAAATATGTGCTGCTTAATATGCTATTTTTCATTTTTTAAGAAGCGCTTTGCAAACCCTGCCAAGCGAGGGAGCATGCTGGTTTGTGTGGTGGGGGAGTCAATAATCTTTATGAGGTGGATTTTAATTACAAGGAGATAACTGAGTATCCTCCTCACGGCAAGCCTCCATCAATCTCTATTCTGCATCAAGCTGTACGTAGCCTTGGCACGCACACACGCGCGCGCGCGCGCGCGCACACACACACACACACACACACACACACAAATGCAGATACCCTTTCAGACATGATTGATCAATCAATCAGTAATGTATTATTTTCATCTCAGCGAAGCAAACCTTATAAAAGCATATGAGGCAGGCGTTGCTAGATGGCGTTTTACCATACGCGCTTACACTACCAACAAATGCATGTACATACACACACAGAAACACACACACACACAGACGCTGGCAGGGTAATCCAGCTAAAAAAGGTTAAGGCTGATGTTTTCCCAAAGAACGACGGTCTGTGAAAGGTCAGATCAATCATGTGCTAAGCATGCCTCGTAAGCAATCCATAAAGAGCTTGTTTTAAATAATAACATTTTATAGATCACCTAAAGACATAACTGTAGCGGCAGGTAGGGCTTCACTCTCCAAATGGTCTCCAACGCGCCAAGAATTCAAATGGGACCAAACTTAATATGTTGACTGCAGTTCATTTAATGAACCGGTGGCATTTCCAGCGAAACCACGCACACAGTGCCAGCAGACGTCTCTGTTCAACAATAGGCAATTCTTTTAACGGAATATTGCAGTGCAGCAGTGGGCTGTAAATGTGCCCTGGTCTTGAAACAAGTACAATGCCTTTTCTCTTTAAGTGGCTGATGTTACATTTGTAGTGTAACCACTTTAATTCCAGCTGTCTGGCAGAAGGCAAGCAGCAATTGAAGGAGAAGTAGTTGCCTGACACTTTGTAATGGTGTAAATGTATTAGAGCTAGTTTCGTGGCAGTTCAATGACTCTCTATGGAGCAGAGGGGAGATGAATCGCATTGCTGAAAATCATACAAGTTAGAGTATAAAGAGAAAGAAAGGGACTGAGACTACCTGTTTTTAAATTTAGTCAGCAAAGAGGGCTCCGAGTTTGGCTTTTTAGGAATTACAGGAAAGACAGCCAGGCTAATGGAAAAGCTGATGTAAAGCGATGGTGTGCCTCCTTATCTCAGAGTCTTATTAATAACAAAGTAGCCACAGGGACAGCCTGAGATCTTAGCAGGGCAGTTTAGGGGATAGCTGGTTGAACAACAAATCAATTCATTATGTACATCATCTATCACATAACACTACTGGGTGCAGTACGGCACAATTTTGCTTGGTTTAAGAGATATTGAGAGCTAATGAGGTTGAATTTGTGCTCCGAGTGATGTCATTTGAGGACACTGAATCCTTGTAGTGTTAATTAAAACTCAATGAAATGATGTAGATGAAAAATTAGCATGGCTGAAAGCCACAGTGAGGGATACTGCTGGGAAAATAAGTGGGAAAATAATTTTCAAGTTAATAAGTTATTATATTATGTAGAGTGAATACAACTTTTAAGGTTTTTTTTAAAAAAATATCACAATGAGAGATATCTGCAGTGACAACTAGCCGTTTGGAGGCTTGAGTTCAGCTGTGTTATTTTGTACTTAACACTTTTAAGCCAAAATAATACAGTTGAGGGATCTACGGGCTACCACAGCAGGTTGGATGCTTGGCTCACCTGTGATGGCTGCACTGTAGCTGTCCCCTGCTTGTATTTGTGTGACCTCAGCTGGCTGAGAATAGCGGAGAAGACTAGGAACGGAGATATGAATCCTGTCCTCTCCAAGTCCAAGCTGTCCCTGCAAGCGAAATAATGATACAGTGTCAGTCACAGGATTAAATAAAAGTTTAATCCCAATGAATTCATTGCTCATAGATAGAATAGTTAAATAAAGACACATGCCAAAGTGGTATTTCAATTTGGGGGGAAAGAACAATTTTCCCGTTTTGTGTGGCACCAGCAAGTGACTCAGAGCTGGTCCATTTTTCATCTCATCCTTATTCATGCTGCCCTGCCATTCCTGAATGTAAACATGGTTGTTAGATTTGTCAAAGAGGACTTGTATATCACCTCCGGAGTATCATAATTTAAGTGCATCTCTGTAAAGCCCGGTTATAATATCTGCTGTGTAAGGTTATATATGACACCGGCAAATGGCAATTCATCTTGGCTCAAATGGCTGTCACCGAGGAGAAAATACTGTTAAAAAAGGCACACTGCATATTTCTTTCACCAGCCAAAAGTCTACTGTGTTTCATGTTTCATTTACCATCATGTACAACTACCTGGCAATGCAATCCCTCATCGGTGAGTGGGTCTGTGTAAAAACTCTACTCAAACACAAAGGCTTAATAACCATAGTGTCTCGCGCAGTACGTTGTCCTCAATTTACATCTCTTTCTCTGTGTTACAAATGCTGAGGGTGTTCAATTTGACTTCTCTCAGCTGTCCTGCTCCTCTCTTTCCTGCTCGCTCCTGCAGAGATAAAGGGCTTTCTGCACCGTGCTCATGTTCACGTCGGCATGCCCTGGCATATGTTTGAAAGTGAGCACAATATGTGTGGGTTTACATTTGAGTGTGTGTGTGTGCGCCATGAAGTAATCTGGGTCTTTAATTGCTTATTCGTATGTGCGCTACTGTGAGGATTTGTAGATGCGTGGCAGCATATGTTCCTGCTGTGAGTGTGTGTGTGTGTGTGTCTATGTATTTATAGGTCTGAGTGTCTGTGCTTCCGTCAGATTGTGTGTGTGTAAGTTTACTTGCATTTAGGTACAATAAGTGAGCAGATGTGTCCATACCTGAGTTTGTGCATGTGTTTGTGTGTCTGCATGTGTTTATACTTGTTTATGTGTATTTTTGTGCGTGTCTGAGTGAATGAGCACTGTCAGGTGCTGCTCCATGCTGTGCCAGCTGCATCTGGAGCCATCTGTGTTGGGGCTCAGTGGGAGGGGAGCGGATGACTTTAATGTACTTGAACCCCAGACAGACCTTTCCCAGACAGTCGTCAGTATGAAAGCAAGACAACTGGGCCCAGTCAAGCTGAACCGGCTGATCTGGGTGGTGAGCAGGAGACAGACGCTTTGGTTACACTGTAACCCCCGGTCAGACTCACTAGGGAACCTCTGGCAGTCAGATACACACAAACACTGGAATCTGTTTGTTTCAATGATAGAACAGTAGTGTTTTATATCAGAGGACACTCTCACCTTTTCTTAGCTGTCAGCGTTCTGCTCACTTTCTACAATGTAATCCAGGTTTACTTTTTTCTATATGTATGTGCACCTACAAGTTTGCACACGCATGTGTGTATAGACTCGACAGAAGCAGAAGATTTGCAACTTGACTTTTGACTTAACTTGTTTCTTCACTTGAACTCAAGCATTTTGACTAAAAAGCCAAACTAGAGGAAATGTCAGTTTTTTTTTTTACAAATTTCTCACAGAATCAGGTTCGGATCTGTGGTTTTGAATTTATGTTTTGATGTGTTTTTTGAATTAATGAGTACCAATGTAGTGCAAAATAGTTTTAGGTGTCTAGGATATATCTGCAGAGAAAATGGGATGGAGAAAAAGAGAGAGGTGGGGTGATGAGGAATGAGGAAAAACAGTTTGTACTGATATTATTTGTATAAAAATATATTTAATTTCTTTTAAAATCCAACTAATGTTTGCACGATTTGGTAATGAATTTATAACTTCAGTGGCACTTTTATTTTCAAAACAATTTATAAACATATACTACTCTGGTGGTGTTTATATTTAGAAATGGCATTAATTTTGATAAAGAATGCATTTTGACAACTTCAGGACTTGAAATCTGAAGTTTAGACTTATTGCCTTTATTGACTCGGGCCATTGATCGTCACCCTCTGTCACCCTGTTATTCTCAATACACTATCACATAATAAAAATAGCACGATATCTATTCAAAATGACAACTGCACTCAACACTTCACCCACAAAACTAAGAACAGCACAGTATATCAACACACAATCCTCCACCACAAAGAGATCACAGAGGCCTAGTAATGATCTTGCAGCAACAATATGATTAGTGAAGCACAAAATCAATTAATGCAGCAGTAGAATCAATAGGTGTCTCTCAGCATATATGTCCTGCAGTTAATTAATAAACAAAAAGGACATTAAGCAGCAGAGCATCAGACTGTGGCAACGACTGTCATCAGTCACAACGTGTGTACTGATGGCATCAGCAGGAAGGGAAAGGGGAAAACATAGACAGATACAAATGTGATGATGGCGAAATGCCGAACACACCCACAGGCAAAGATGCTTACACTATGTACACATTTGAGAGCACAAGCATGCATGGACACACACTAATATACAAACGCACTAATGCATGTGTATACTCATGCACATATACAAAGATGTTTTTTTATAATTTATAATTTCCCTTTGCTCTTTTTTTCCATGTTCTCGTCTTTCACACAGAGGAAGACCTGTAGATCCATGGTATCACTAACGCTCATTTTACTCTGCTGCAGCAGCCCAGACCATATTAGCATCAATTTGGAACAGGCCCAGGGTTCGATGAGGCCTGAACTGTGTTGGAACCAGGCCCGGGGTTTCCACCACCACCAGGCCGGCTCACTTATTATTTACCATGCCTGATGTGCTACCCCCATCATTACATTACAGACAGGATTGCAATCGACAGACCGAATGGCCACACTGATCTGAGGCTATACCTCAGACATACATAAATACATGGTACACATTATTGCTACCTAGTTTGTAACGATACATTTCACACACAAGTGTGAAAAGCAACAACACTGGACAAAAATAAGGAAGTGTTTTATTTTCATGTAATATGTTATTGTTATTCTGAGTTGGTGGTAAAAATGTTGTATGTCAGCCGTGCATACTATTACTATTTGTGGTTTCAGGCACATACGTTTAGGTCGGACACACTCATCGATAAAGACAATCAGATAACAAATAACAGCAGATCTTTATTTTCCCTGATTTGTTGCATTCAAACTGCACTCTCCTCTTTCCTGTTCCTGTCCTCCATTTTTTTCATGTTTATCAAATACATTTTTCCAGGACGATTTTTGTTTTGTAGTTTTGCAATTCATTGGCGATGCAGCTATACTGTAATGCGTAGCTCATCTCTGTACTACCATCATCTGCTTTGTATGAGAGAGTAGTTTTCTTTCCTTGCTGTCTACCTCATTATTTAGGCTGCTTAGAGCTCGCATTAGAGGTCTATTGGATGTTATGTCAATTTAGGTCTCTGGCCGGTTGAACTCCCTGACACAACTTCAGCAGACAGTTGACCCTGTTATCACACAGCTGACATTAGGAATTGAGACATGACTCCAGACTGCAGATGTATTTGTCTGTACTGGATTTACAGCATCAGTTACACTGGCTCAGTGGTTAATTCAATAACCCATAATGTGAAGTAGTAGTGATACCTATTTAGATATGGACATTTTACATTTTATTGTTATTTATTAAAAAGAGTAAATGTAAAAGCTATTGTTTAGTCCACAAATGATCTGATATAGCTCTTTTAGTTCTCCTGCTTGCTTTGACACTCATTTGTAACCCCCGTTATGTTGTTACCATATTGATTCTGGCTGTGGCACGCACTGTCTGACATCATTCAAATTCCTTCTCACCTCAATCATGTGATACAGCGCAGGCCGTCCGTCTTTTAGTCTCAATAGGAGGAAAACAATGAGATTTCTATCTGTAATACTATTACCAGCAGTAATGGGGTTAGAGCTGCCTGGGTTTACCTTGGTAAGGCAGCGGAAAACTTTATTAGGTTTAAGACCTTTTGCTTTTCTACTTTTTCTGCTGCTACTGATACATACAAGCCTTATAAGCCCTAGAGAAGGGAACGTATCAGCTTAGTTAAAAAAAAAAAAAGTTCAAGATGGCCCCTCATCTCACTTCTTCTTCAGTGACAAACAAAGTGTTATCTTTCAGGAGGTGGAACCTTTCTTATTTTTTTACGTGTTGACGGGAGTAGTTTCGGTGTGGCACTGTGCGGCTGATTACAGGGGGAGTCTTAATCAGGTGGTGCAGTCTGCTCGGGGCCCCTGGGGCCGAGAGTGTGCTACATCCTGTCAGACTGCACAGAGAAACAATCAATCATCGGAACGGCTCCAAGACAGAGGAGAGAGAGAGGGCAGGAAGATAGGAGAGATGGAGGAAGAGGAGAAAGAAAGAACATGATGAGGGGAGAGAGAAAAAGAGACTGTGTCCTTGCAGAAACTAACACGGAGTTATATAGATGCAAGAACGCCTATGAAAATCCAATGAGTCTAGTTAGACTAGGAGCCACCCGGCAATGTAAGAGCGCAGTGTGCAAGCCAAGGCCACGTCAAAGCTCATAACAACTGATGTCTAACATTTTCATTGCTCCCCCTGTCTCTCTAACCTTCACCTACATGTTTGTTTCACTGCCCTGGCAAAGCGTCATCCTCACTGTCACGTTGTAAAAGTGATCACATTTTGGCCGCGGTTTCAAACGACCTCACAGATAAACACCAAAGCCGGGAGGAAAAGGAAGCAGAGAGAGAGGGGAACAGAGGGATTGAGGTGGGCCTAGGTTTTACACTCTCTGGGCTCTGTCTGAGGGCTGTGTAATGATGCGGCTCTTTAAAGAACGTCTTAAATGAAAGGCCAGAACAATCCTCGGTGACAGGTGGGATTCTTTATCTAACAGAGGAGGAGAGACAGGACAGGGCCAATAAACACACACACACACACACACACACACACACACTTGCACATACTTTCGGCTATGCACATTCAAAGGGACATGCACATACATAAACTACAGTAGATTCCACAAAGAGGATTTCCTGCTCTGTCCATGTGAAGCAGAGGAGTTGAGATGGACAAATAGCAGATCCCATAAAGGTGATTTATAGAATTCAAAAAGATGTACGTTCTTGGCACACCATGAAGGATATTAAGCGCTCGAAGGGAGGGCTCGGACACAGATCCCCCCAAAACCTTTTAATCTCCACTCTGGAAAAAAAAAATCTTCTCGAAATGTCTCAAAAATGGAAGATGTTCGTGTGTGTATGTGTGAGAAACAGAGACAGAGAAAGAGAGAGAGAGAGAACACTTGTGTGATATGAAAAAAGCCTGGAGTCCGGTGTTGTTCTAAGTCGGCCTCTCCTGGCAGGGCCAAAAGTGGAAAAATGTTTGGCTCACCTCTTGCCCCATCCCCCAGGAGAAGACATTCCCACCATCTGAAAAAAAAAGAAAGAAAGAGAGAGAGAGAGAGAGAGAGAGACAGACACAGAAAGAGAGAGAACACGGTAAACCAACAGTCTGCAAACAATTCAAGAAAGGCAACAAATAGAAGCCTGGGGTTAAAATAGAAAAGAAAAAGAAAAAAACAAAAGTGGAGGGAGAGAAGGGAAATGCGCAGCTGACAAAAGTGGCTCAAGCATCATACATCAAGCACTTGTTACCTCTCCCGGTGCTTGTGATTGCACATGACTGCAAACAAGTCAGTGATAAAAATCTGAAGAAAGATGAGACCGATCGGGCTGGCTTTAAAGATCATCAATCACGGCCCTGTAAGCTCAGATATTATTAGTTCAAGTAAAGCTGCACTCTTCCATTTTATGGACATCATAAAAGACTTTGGGGGGGTGGAGGTGGAGTGGAGGAGATCCCCCAGTGTTTTAACTAGGACTGGGATGGATGTGTTTGGAAAAGCAGACCGGATGGATGGACAGCTCTAATGTAGTAGCGCTAAATGAATCACTCACACTGCACCGGGCTCCCCAGGGGAAGGAATGTGGGATGGGAGTGTAAGGCCCCACTTACAATATGTTAGAGTAAGTAAAAGTGTATGGTGAAAAGGGCTGTGCATGTTTGTGTGGTGTCATAAGTGTGTGTGTGACCTCTTAGACGTTTGGCAACAGCACGTACGGACCATTGGACTCATTATACATCACCATAATATTGTGTGTCCGCATTTATAGCACATGCTGCGACGGGAATATGAAGTGATTGTATGTACGTGCAACCAGTTAGATAAGTAGGAAAGACGCATCCCTTGGTAGGTGTTGATTTTAGAGATCACAAATGATCTCCAAAATCTATCAGATAGGGATCTCTCCCCGGAGAGATAAATCAGTTAAAATGAATCAGATTCAAGATGGCAATAACAGGTGCACACAATGTGCTCAGTTTTACTGTCAAATGTGACACTTTTATTAATCCCCTGGCGGGTACTTCTTTTATGATGAAGAGTATCATAACTTGAGTGATGACTAATGACAGTTTGTTAAAATATTCATGTGGTCTTGGTTGAGTTGGTAAAAAATATTCATGCCCTCAAGACACATAAAAAACACTATAGCAGCATTAGATCCAAAATCCAAAGAGCCAAGTGGCTCTACATTGGATTTATAAACTTAACATGAGTTCCCCAAAGCACTTGTACTGAACACATTGATCTGAATATTACTTGTTTGTATATGCTTTATGCACTGACACACTGACACCTTCTGACTAACAGTTTTCTTCTAAATGATGTGCATCATCTGATGGGGAGCCATTATCTGCTCCTGAATGTTACTTTATTTCAGTCAGCCGTTACACATAATACTATAACGAGTTTAAAAATACTATGATCTACGAAACAATGGAAACAAGTCTAGGAATACATGCGGTGACACTGGTCAACTTAATCCATACTTTCTACTCTAAAATGTTTGTCAATCCATACCACTACTCCCTGAGCAATCTCTCTGTTTTCTATTTCACTTATTCCTCACAACTTTGTTCCCCCTTTCTCTCTCTCTCTCTGCCTGCCAGCTAGGACATAAAGGCTAGTGTGAAGTCCATCACTGCCTGGTGAATAGCTGCCCTTTGTGCCTCAGAACTTAATTCACAGGCTGAAAGGACCCGAGCCCTGCCATAGCACCTCTGTGTGCTGCCTGATTTAAAAGAGCTTGCATGTCCACTGTGGTCTGCCTGAAAGCATTTGGTTAAGTTAAACACACAAAGTTTTGAGAATTTAAAAAATCAGAGTGCTGACCAGTATGGAAACCTCATTCCACGTTGTGCATTGAGTTAACTTTTTTATACTAAGTTGTGAATATAAACAATTCTGGTGCCAAAAATGGCCTCGCAGTCACTAACGTCTGCACTGTTGTCAAGGAAACCTGATTGTTTTTTCATGGTTGCCTTGACCTTATTCAATATATAGACCCCCTCACCCCTCCATACATTACCACTTTAACACATCCAAAGCATTTGATGTTACAGCCAGCACATGCTAACAGTGTCATTTGTCCAGTAAGAAAGTACTTGTATTACCATTTGGAGTAACGTAACTTTTCTTTTCTCCTACTTTGGCATTTGTGAAAATGGATGGTTGCAGAGGGCATCAATAACACACAAACCTCTCTCCCTCTCTCCTCTCTCAGAGACCCTTGCCGGGCTTGTTAGGCCTGACACTGGCACCCTAGTGAACAAAAGGACTGCACGGCTTAGGGCTGCCCAGGAATGTCAGCGGGTTCACATTTCACATGCAGATGCGTGACCCCAGAGCCCTTTAGTGGGAAGGTGCGCTTTAACCTCACAGAGAAGCAAGAGGAGGGGAGAAGGGGGTTGTGGGGCACCTTAAGGGGAATCTGGGATCGGGGGAGGGGTACAAAATAAGAATGTCTGAGTTTGCACTGCTTGCATCTGCTCTTACAATGCTATATGTCTCTCTCAGTGTCTATCTTTTTTTTCTCTTTCCCAAAACACTGCTGCACACTGTTAAACTCTGCTGATATACCTTATAGAATATTATAATTGTCGATATTCTGAAAACTTGTCAGAGCCGTCTGCTTTATGTGTGATCTGTGACGCGCCCCCTCTCTTCCCCCTACTCCGGAACACATGAAAGCATTAACTTTTAAAGTGCATACTTAAGATTTCTCCCCAAATAATTGAAAAAGCACAATGGGAGGGGTTATGTAAGGCAAAAGTACTGTGAGCTCTGCAAAAGAAACCAAAGCTACTGTCATCTGCTCTCTGTAGGCCCAGGCAGGCACAGTTTCAACTCAAGGGCTTCACACTTCTATAACTCATTCTCCTTCCCCTGCTGCTCTCCCTATCCTAACTCTCTCTATACCCGTTTGCCTCTCCCTCTCTCCTTTGCGCTCGATAGTGAAAACTTCAAAGACAACAAGATCTTCTGCAAAAGCATGAAACCTCAAGCTCGTTGTTTGTTTTGACCCCGAAGCCCCTTGCTACAACCCTCCAACTCCAACTTGCAAGTCCTGCAAAATACATGAGGAAGAGAGAGCAAATCCAGAGTTGCTTTTTTCCCCTGCCCGCCTGCAACCCCTACTGTTGTGTAACTTTTGTAGAAAGCAGCTCTGGCATATGGCACTGCATCTACTACAATGACCTCACAAAACTGATGACAAAGTACAATAACTTTCTAGTGAGGCAGAGGAGTATAAACTTTTCAAATACGTTTTATATATTCCACTAAGAAAATGAAAATA
Organism: Oplegnathus fasciatus; assembly: GCA_003416845.1. NCBI lineage: Eukaryota > Metazoa > Chordata > Actinopteri > Centrarchiformes > Oplegnathidae > Oplegnathus > Oplegnathus fasciatus. The sequence continues at coordinate 72,182 of NTHP01000522.1, forward strand.
AAAATCAATACCACATAAACGTGCGTGCGCACACACAGTAAACACATGCACACATTTATGCTTCCACACTGACTCATCTAGCTTGGCCTCTGTAGGTGTCTGAGTTGAGGATTGGCGTTCTGATTTCTTTTTGGGAAGTACAAAAGGGCTTCATCTATCAGCAGGTTGCTGCCTCCAGCCAGACTCGGATCTGTCATAACAAGGAAATAAAGATGATAAAACCTTATAAAAAAAAATACAGGCCAGTAAAAAAGTAAAATGCTAACAGTTACCTAAGATGACAATAACGGAAAATCAAAAGAGGCCACTCAAGCTTATAGTATTCTCTTGTCATCTTGCAGAACAATTACGCTTGGATCAGTACAATGTGGTTGACCTTGGAAGACGTATCGAGGTGTAAAACATGACCTGCTATTCACAGACACGATTCCTTCCACTGTGTCTGATTATTACATGAAGAATCAAATTACTTATTATACCTTGAACTTCTAACTGGGAGGGTTATTCTGGTCCAATGCACTGATGGTGTTCAAAAAAAACCCCAATAACATAAAACCGGTCTTTAAAATTGCATTTATTATGTTGTTAACCTGTCATCAAAACACCATCGCTATCACCCTCATGATTACTGCCAATTTCAGTGCTTACCCAAGTCAGAGATTCTATTCTGCAATGAGATTAATCTATATTCATGTCAGGGTGCTTAATTGTTTATCTGTTTAGTCTACACTGTGTGTGTGTGTGTGGTTGTGTGTGCTCTGTGTTTAGCAGTTCTGCCCTCTAATAGTTGAGACATCTATAGCATCCACAGCAAGGCCAGGGGAGCAAGGGAGCAATCCATAGGCCTGCGTAGCCATGGCAACTAAACAAGGAATAGGCTAGATGTCAGGCGAGCATGGCTAAATTACCCATTAGAGAAAGCAGGAAGGGGAGAGAGGGAATACTGGTCAGGGCACAAGAGGCTAATGGGGAGATAAGATGGCCAACATATAGACTACACACACACAGGCACACACACACAGGCACACACACACAAAACGATGGGAAAACAGATAGGGGTTGTCACATAAAGGTGCCGGCGCAAACACATACTGAAATAGAAAAATACAATTAAATGCGTACAATCTCTCACAGTTAAAAACATACTAACACAACGCACACACGTATTAACACACTCAAACATATGCTGATACGCACATATAAGCAACTAGATGTGCGCACACACAAAATGCAAAAACACATAGGCACACACACATGTACACAGACACAGGCATACAAAGGGCACAAAGGAAAGACAAAATGGTTTTAATAAAGACGCCCTCTTGGAGAGGTTGCTTGTGAATGTGAGGGAGATGTATTTATAGGAATCCTCCTGTGAGATCCTCTCTGCTCAACCTCACATTTGTGCATGAGAGGGAGAAAGAGAGAGAGGGAGAGAGAGAGAGATTGTGTTAATGCCTGTTTCTTCATCCTAATCCTTGATGCATGGCCTACTCCTTGAGTCTATACTAATGAATAAAAGAATAAAGAATGAATCTGTGTAAGTATCTAAAGCATTGCAGGAGTGAAAAGGTAAAAGGGGATTGGCCTGGCGGTTCATTCCTGCTGTACACAGACATGCACACACACACACACACACACACACACCTTTAAGTATCCAAACAAGCTCACATACCCACACTGTGAACAACATAGCCTGTGCGCACGCACACACACACACACACACACACACACTAACACTCACACTAACACAGCCACATGCACACACTGTGACACACAACCCCTCCACACACAGAGTCAGGGAGGCAGGCTCCTCCTGACTTTAATGCTGCACATTCATTTGCATGCGCCATAATTAGCGTCAGGCACACAGAGGCTGGTCCTGGGGGAGCTCTGTGATAACCGCTTCCCCTTCTATTAGGGCTCTCATTCCAAGAGTGTCAGACATTGCACATCTTCATTGTGGGGCCTGCAGCACATCGGCTCAGTGGAACCTCTGCTGCTGTAGCTACTGCTGGAGCATGCAGCAGGAGAGGCGAGACAGCGGGGACAAGGGGCTAGAGAAAAAGGTGGAGGATGCTGGACTCGGTGGAGGGTGGGTAGAGGGAGGAGGAGACAAAACGAGGACTGAGAGAAAGAAAAAGGAATGAGGTGATAAGTTTGGAAGACAAAGAGAAAGAGGGAAAGAGAGACAAAGAGAGGTAGCGCATGGCAAAGGCGGTTGCACATTGTGCGGCAGACAGACAGAGAGACAGGCTGGACAGAGGTAATGAATGCAGTTATTAAATTGTTTCAGCTGCAAAGAGGTCTATTCTTATGCCATTATAAAGGGAACAATTTATCCCCACTGATCGGCCCTGTCTCCTTTCTCCTCGCTCACTTTGATCTGCCAGCATATTGCCTTGATGTGTCCTATTCAATAGCGAATCTGGGGCAATTTTAATGCTTTTGTACCTCGCCACCGCTCCACTTCTCCCTCCCTGTTTAAAAATAGCTGTTAATTATAAGTGCAGTTTAAATGTCTCTAGTGACCCAGAAATGCAGGTTGGAGTGAGAAGAAGGGATTGAGCATCTCCAAGTTTAAAAAGAGCGAGACACTATTTCTTTCCCTCTTTATCATGCTTTCTTCAATCTCTCCTTTCTCCTCTCACCCCCTCCCACTTCTTTGTCTTCTCCATTCACTTCCCCTCCAATTCTGCTTCTCCATTCCTTTAGTGTTCCTCCACATTTCTTTTTCCTCCATCTCTCGCTCTCTCTTTCTCCTCCGTGGCGTTTCTTCAGCTCGGTGGGAGTGAGCAGGGCTAGAGGATAGGGGATTCAGTTCTTTCTCTCGAACACACGAGAGAACTGCAGCGAGACATCGGAGACCATGGCTGTGAAACTGCTTCAGTCTGCAGATTGTATGTGCGTCACACAGAGTCTTTGTATCTCTCTCCTCAACTTCCTCCTCTTATGCAGCCGCAGGAGTGGGATGTTGAAAGGAAAGGCATGTGAAGGTGCGCTAGGTAGCGCAGTATGAGGCAGAGGCGCAGAGTATACCTGTGGGGAAGAGAAGGGGCTGTGCAGGGACCTGAGGTGTGCACCTGGGGGGTGCAGTGTTATAAATAAAGCATTAGCCTCTTGAAGGGAACAGAGACGTGAGGGCTGTCTCTGCAGCTCTCTTTTCCCCACTAACTCTTACTAACAGTTAACCCGCAGGCATGTACATGCACTCCTTTCATCGCTGAGGAGGTACATGTAACAGTACAGAAAATCACTACGAGGTAAACTGTGGGACTCTTGTGTCAAAATCTGGGCACCCCTTTTTACTTGGGAGAGGTCAGGGATAAACTTCCATCACATCAGAAGTGGCTGACATGATTGACAGACAGATCGATTCACTGCTTGTGGTTATTTTGTAAAACTGTCTAAAATAAAGTTAGTAAAGTTGAAAAAGTGACCAACATAGTGTCACGTAACAGAAAAAAGTTAACACCAAAATGGGGCGGTTGTTTGGTATTTGGTGGGAAATCACTAACCAAACCATAACGTCGTAATCATAATCTTAATGTGGGCAACTCAAAGTAACCTATAATACTGTACGTTACTCCTACACTGAGGCCTCATCTCCTCTCCATTGCATAGTGGTACTCTGAATAGAAAACTAATTAGACTTTAGATTCAAATCCACGATGTTGCAAGGACATGGTTTATGTGTAGCACATTGAACCCCTTTGACACCAGCTGCGTGAAACCGTTTTAAGTTTCATGGTCTAACACCATGTTCTTTTCAGTCCCACACTGTACTGACCTTACACAGTGTTCTGTTCGTTGGTCTGTTTTGCTCCAACTCAGCAAAGGGCAGGAGACCTCAGAGCACTCCAACCACCTCAGGGTCGAGGGCAGGTTCATGATTATTGCATTGTTTAAAGTACATCAGATTGTTAAGTGACTTGCAAAACGAAAAACATATTGTTCAGTTGGCAGACATGCTGTTTGCAAATAAAGAGTAACGTGGTTTGAATAATCAGACAATATGGAATTCAGATCCTATCGGATCTTATGTTGAGACTTACGCTCACTTTATTGTTCTCACAAATTCGGGTGCAAACAATGCCATGAAACTGATTAGCAACACTTGCAGATAGAATATGAGAATACTAAGGATATTGTGAAAATTGCTCTAAGCCAATTAACTATTCTGCTCCCCACCAATACTCTTATCTTATGTTCTTTTCTTCCCATACTCAAGGTGTACGTGCCTAAACCTGTCAGTAACCGTTTGAAATGCTACACAGCTGTGTATTCTTTGACTTAAGAAAGTGATAAGGTAATTCTCTCTCTCTTTTGTATCAGTTGCTAATACTAAGACAACTTGAACACCTAAGGTCTCCTTCCACTCATGAGAGTTTTATTGTACTTTCAAATTGCTTCAGTCTTGCCTGCTTATGAATGCAGCTATACCAAAATTTCTATAGGAAGACATGCTAACCTCAGCACACTATAACCTGCACTATTGGCTCTAAGTAAAAATTAACATGACCTCTCTGTGTCTCCACTGGCCATCCAGGCAATGATATAATGTATGTCTCCATCAGTATCCATGGTCTGGCCTGAAATTGGAAATATGTACAGGAGATGACTGAGCGGTGCTGAAACAAGCACTCGGTGTGGGTCCACTCACTCAAGGCGGGCAAGCATTTGATAGATAAATGAGAACAATGTATTGGTTGGTCCACAGGCGTGGCGGCATTGACAGAACTCGTAAAACAAAGTGTTAATGTTGTCCTTGGCATGGAAGGCATGATAGTAAATAAAATGTTATCTGGTAGCAGTGTGGGATGCATCTTTAAACATCAGCGCTGCCTGACGAAACCACACAAGTGGTAGCTAGTGAAAGCTGCTCTTAAACTCTCTTCAAATGATTCAAAGTAACAAGGCTGCCACTGTAACACGAGCTGAAGGATTCTTTCACGTTGAAATGCGAAACTATTAATCTCAGAAAAAGTAGTTGCCGTGTCATTCTTGCTCGTGTCTACAGTTTAGCTCTATATCAAACAGATGTGTTGTTTTATTTGTCAATAAACATGTCAAGAGTACAGCACTCATACATCAAGGGTCATCTGGATGCATGAGTTTTTGATAGTTTAATGGTCTAATGGTCAGCGTATTAATTCTTCTGTAAATGTCCAAGGGGGTTCACTTGACAAGATTAACATGTCTGTTTTCAAGGCAGAAAACAAGGGCAGAGGCGGGAGCGGAATTATGTGAAAGTTAACAATAAAGTCACTATTTGTTCCTACAGGCTAGCTCCTGCACAGGAAGCTAATGAGTGTGATGTCTAATTAAATAAAGTCAGATTTTATTGTATGTGAGTCATGAAAGCAATCATTAGTTGGAAAAATCTGAATTAAATTTGACTGGATTCATTTGGCAATTCAATAAATCCACTCTACATTGGATATGTATGTGAAGCATGCTTTTGTACACATCTTTTGTCTATTTACTAGGCAAAATTCCTTTGTATTGACCACCCCGTCCTTGAAAAGTGCCAACAGTAGACAAACACAACTTGATGCCAATATAGTTGAACTCCCTTTGACATAACGTAACCACACAACTTAAGAAATGTCTCTACAATCACAGAGATACAATATTTTACCTCAGAAATAAAAAATAATTAAAGAGAAACAAGGGAAAAACTGAAAAAAAAATGAGATGAGCAAGGATGACAGTGTAGAGATGGGAGTAAGAGATGCAAGTTAATGACCTTGATAAGACCAGGGACACGGAGAGCCCGAGGAGAAGACGTGATGTGTTGCCGTGACAGCGGTGTAGTAGTGCTGGTGACAAGAGGAGATGAGGAGCCTGCACTTCTTGGCTGGTGTTACACATTAATGTTGTTGTTAGCCAGGGGCATCGAGGGTGATTGTGCGTGCGTGTCAGTGTGTGTGTGAGTGTGTGCTTGCAGAGCGAGGTACGAAGACATCCCGGTCGAGGCCTTGCATGGTGACAGAAGCTGATACCAATCTAATGAGATAAGAAACGTATGCAAATGAACCTGGCCACAGTTCACACTAATCAGCTTAACGCCCCGATAGATATCAGCTATCTGTCGCATCGTGTGCGCACACACACACGCACGCAGGCTCTCAGAAGTTAAAACAATCAGTGAGAGGATTTGCCATGCCACGTATAAATACACAGATACACACAAATAGGCCCACTCAACATACAGTATATAATGAAGATCGCAAGTTAAACTGTTCATTACACCTGTAAACTTGAAGGAATCTATATGTACACGTGTAAATGTTTGTGCAATCAACACACTGCATAGGTATAAACCAAATGGGTAAATGGATACCACTGTGTATGGGTCATTCAGCTCTTGGGGTCATGTCTTTGACAAGCTAAGGACAAGGGGCCCCGGCAAAGGAATGCAAGATCCAAAATAGCTGAACGTAACAGGGAAATGTTTGACTAGAGCCTAATAGGCAGTCAGAAGTGACCCGTAAATGACACCTTTTTTTAATTTCATGTCCTTGCAGAGTTCTCTCAGTGCTGTCAATCAATATGTCATTAACTAACACTGTAGATTTTGTGGATTTTTCATCACAGTATTTCTGGCAGATAAAAAAAAATTTCATTTCCTCCTGCTCTGCGACGCCAAATGACATTACTGCTTTTTGTCACATGTGAATTCATTGCAAATAACATGTTATAATGTTTTCAATCTCCTCAAAATGATGTCTCTGCGAAATGGCAACCTAGTGCAAGAGTGTCAGGATGTCATTTTAAATGGCGTGTGGTCACCAGACAGAGGGGAAGAGTCTTGCCCCAGCTGTACTCTTCAACACATCTCTCTGCAGCTATTATTATCTGTGGGAATCCAGGGCATCCTACATGGTCTGGGGGCAAAATGGTGACTACCATGAAAAGACTGGCCCTGGAATAACACAGCTGCCTTTCATACAGTCTGTCCACTGACCTTCGCTGATGTACAACTCAGATATTCTTGCAATTCTGACTCTGTTTATGTTGGGATCTTAATATTTTTCATTTAAGATGCTTGATGTAGAAATGGATTTTTTTATTTAGTAAGTTATTCCCTGCGACAAGTACAGAAACATGTAATAATGTTACACTGCATCTTGTGGTCTTTCTCAAGGACACCTGATGATGAAAGGACTTAAGGTCTTACATAAATTGAACCAGTGACTGTCAAGCTAATTATATAATGTGGACAGTAGGAAGTATTATGTGTAGCAAATAGATATAAAAATAAAAAAGCCTGCTCAAGAATCGCTGTTGACTGCAAGTGTGTATTACAAATCATATGGTTATGTCAACAGCTGCAATTTAGCCATGAACCTTTGAATTTTTCATATTTCTGCATGCCACGTCTTCGCACCTTTTCTCTCCTCTCTCGTTCTGTATCTCTCCATGTCTCTCTGCCTCTTGGATCTCTCTCTGACATTTACCACTAAGCTACCTATTTCAGTCGACCTATTCATAAGCAAAGCTGGGCCAAGGCATCTTTATGGAAATCAGCGCTCTGGGTGTGTTGATTTGCAAAGGGCATGGAGGCAGTTCAGACTAGCCATCCCCTCTCTCAGGTTATACAGAGAAAGATGGAGATAGAGAGACAGACACCGACTTCCATAAAGACAGACAGTGACGTAGAGGAAGTGAAATAGAGAGCACCTTGCTATAACTATATTGGTTGGCTCCAGTATGTTGGCGCCCATCTTATCTGGCTAGAGTCCCACACAGCATTCATCTAATGAAAACCTGGCTGGCTGGCTGGCTGGCTGGCTGGCCGGCTGGCTGTCTCATCAAGGCCCATTGCCAAAGGTTCCTCTCCCCAGCATCAAAGTCACTCTGCTTTAATGTAGCTTTTATCAATGGCCAAGTAAAAGCAAATAACTTCACTGAAAATTTTAAAGAAACCATAAAAAGAAATCTAAAGCAGAGATGAAGGGAGAGGACTAGTAATTCTTTAGGGGCTCTCAGGTGGACTTATTGTGGTAACAATCAAATCAGAGAAAGGATGTTTATTATGAGGCCGCAACTGTGTGAGCACACATTCAACACACACATGCAGACACAAATACAAGTGCTATTTTTCACGTACACCCAGGGATGCACAGAAGAATGCACACACTCACACGCACGGAAATGCAGACATACATATAAAAAGGCATTAGCTATTGCATATAGTACACATGGTACAAGTACGCTACATAGCCGTTACGCTTTGAAAAATCCCCAAGTGTCGCATTACAGTAGACTGCTAAAACTGTGTTGGCTGGTGATAGCTCAGAGACCACAGCCAGACTACAGTAGCAGTCAGTCCCCCAGTGGATGACTGGGCTCTGAATATGAGCTCAGTCACTGTAACAAGCCCCACTTAGTCACTGGCTCTATGACGGGATCTCTCTCCATAGACCCTCTATGCAAACAGGCCACTTAAAAACACCATTACCGGGAGATTGCTCAAGCCTTAGAAAGCAGTTCTGAAGTGGTGTGTGTGAGAGAGGATGAGAGGACAAACACAGGTTTGACGAAATGAGAGTGGGATGAAAACATGGATGAGGGGGGCTTCAGAAGGAGAGGTTTGCTGAGTAAGGTATTGATGGCACTTTGGAGTATACTTCTAATTAGAGGCAAATACTAGTTATACTCGTATATACTCGTTTGGTAAATAGGTGACACGAGTAATGACTAAATTATTTTGCAGATGTGAAAAGATACTGGGAAACAACAGCCCCTAATGTTGAGTCATTCTCTGAAGTAAATACAATGAAACAGTATATTTGGAGGGTATTGGAACACATACAGTATTTTAAATTGTTACCTACTTTGTCTGGTATAAAAGCTCAGCTTTTTAGCTTTTAAAACGTATGTCTTTTGTTAGTGCATGGGGTAAAACATGTTTTAGTTTAAACAATCAGACAATCAACAATCAAAATGTCCCCTGACTCCAAATACATTTCCATTTGAGAACATCACTGTGTGTGTTTGGGAGAGAAAGACTAAAGATGAGTCACATGCTGATCCATTATGTCCTATCTTCACCCCATTACTCCCTCCCTCCCTGTCTCACCCTCCACTACTACCTCCCCCACCCATCTGTCTCTCATCCCTCTCTCACCCTCTTCCCATTTCTCCCATTCCTCTCTCACCCCTTTCCCATCTTTCTCTCATCTCTCTTTCGTCCAGCCTCTCATCACTTGTTCATAACTTCACAGCAGTCGTAAGGCAGAGTCACAGTTTCCATCAAAGAGACCAAGAATAGATATTTTTAGGCAGGGGCTCGCTTTGAGCAGCCTTTCCACAGAGAATAAACCATGTCCAAACATTAATGCCATGTTACACAGAAAAGGGCATGAGGAAAGTCTCTCTCTTTCTCTCCCTCCCTTCTCTTTTTTTCCCCTCCTGCCTCGTCTCTTTTTCTTTCGCAAGGGTTAGCGGCACCATGACTGCACGGTAACTATACGGGTGTACCCCCCGCCACCTTCACTGCCCCCTTGCTGTCCTCTGGATCTGTGTCAAGAGAGGGAGCAGATTGGGAGTGGGCATGGGTGCATGCCAAAGTATTCTGGGAAGGGCTCCAAAGAACATATTTGTTGAGTGGGGAAGAGAGCGGAAATGGCCTGGTGTCTGAAGGGAGGCACGGTTGAGAAAGTTGGGTGAAGCAAGGGTGAGAGACACAGAATGAGGTGGGAAGTTGAGTCACGGGGTAATACTGAGGTGGATGGGAGAATGGGAGGGTTGCTCTTGTGTGTGGAATGACTCATCACTTACGAAAGGTGGATACTGATTCAACTGATGTGCAATACTTGTCACATTGTCCTGTGGGAAAAAAAATGCAACCTTAGGGTCAGGACCCCAAATAGGATACCTTGATGAGAAGATGGGGTTGAGGAAGATTTCTTAGACTGATATATTGATATCAAATTGGTCTGAAATACTGTGCTTCACTATTTCTACAATCTGTAAAACCCTAATTAATTATGGAAATTAACTGCAGAAATTGAGAATTGGCTGACCAAAAAACAGGGTCATGGGCCAAAAAAAGAAAATCAACAAATCGACCAATAAAGCTAAATGATAACATGAATTATGGTGCTGACATATTTGTAAATTCAGCAGCAAGTTCAGAAACCTGTTTGGTTCAGGTTTGGGCTGTTTTTTGGCGTAAAGTTTCAGGCTCGGGTCGGGCGTATTTCCACTAAACCCATGGCTTTTCGGCTAGTAGAAGTTTTATATGTTTAGTGCTGGTTGGCTGCTGTGCCATATTCTGTGTTGGTCTGTTGCCGTTGTCAGATTAGTTCTTTTCTATTTGTGAGAAAGCCGTTCCAAAGCAACACAGAACTTTGTCTTTGAAGACGAAATAACAAAAATAAAGCCTCGGGTCGGGTTTGGGTCTCAAATTCAGCATTACCAGGCAAGTTCAGTCAGGTGGGGTCTGAATGGTGCAAGTACGGGCCTGGTTTAGGTCTCAGTTTTAGGCCTGTACAGAACTCTATTGTAAATACTCATGTGGCTTTGATGCTCCAAGAAATAACTGAATTATGAAGAAAAAATACAGTTTATACAGAGTGTTGCTGAGCAATGTACAATTCTGCTTTTACATATAACCTGTACTTAATGCAAATATTTTTACAGTTTCAATTAATAATTATTTTTTTGACTGCATATATTCGAGGGAATGTACTATGTTTCAGCGTTTCTGTAATAGAAGCAGTGTGTCTGTGAATGTGACTCTTACACAGCATGTGCACCATCCACAGTAGCCACCTGTTGATATGTGTGTGTGTGTGTGTGTGTTCCATGTTATAGGGCTGGCCTGTGACATGCCATACTTCAGTGCCAGAGGTTTTGTAGGGTCAGTGCTATTTCACACACCTCCTGGAAAATGAGTGACCCTGGAACAAAACAGACCGCCTGTGACAGTGTGGCCTTTGGATGTATTTTTTGTAACAATGGATTAGTGCTGTTCTTTAAAAAACAAATACTAACAGAAAATGTGTATTTGTTTTCAGCTTTTGGCCTGAGATTTAGTTTCATAACTATGTTGCAATAACTGACTCTTGGCCAGTTGAATCAATTCCAAGCCCTGCTGGATCATGGGATGCTGTGATTTAACTCTTGAACAGACATTAAAAACATGTCCAAAGCAAACATGTACAGATTTTTCCAGGTTTTCCTGTAATGTTTTCATTTTAAAATAGCTACCAGTGATATCTCAGATGTCACTCTGGCCAGCACGGGGGTAGAAAGGCAGAGGTGGAGGGGGTGTCTTACATGGCCCACACAGTGACCTCTAAAGATGACAGTGAAATGGCTTACCTACTTGACAAATGCCATCATGTGAAAAGTATGTTTCGGCTCCATATTTCCTCATGCCGCTGTAGCTAAACTCTGAACAGGATGTGTGTTCACACACCTCACAAGGTCAGAAAAGCAACATCAAACAGATTGGCGAGTCCTTGTGGGATCAGGCTTTCTTTGGCTGTCTTTTGTCTTCCTTTTGTCACACTCACACACTCTGTCACACACACACACGCACACACACACACACACACTTGAAAAGGCACCGTGGAAGTGCTCAGATATGCAACAGATGCACAAATATAACACAGAGACACATACAGACAAACATAGACAGAGACAGGACTCATAAACACCCTCATACACAGTTGAATGTGTTAAAAAGTGGCATATGTACACATGTAACCCCCCCAATCACACATACATAACCCCACATCACACACATGCACATACCATGTGCACTAGCTGGCATGTGGGGGTCATGCATAGCACATAAACTGGAAGCAGCACCTTCATGTAAATTCTTCCCTCTTGACAACTGAGCATTCTCATAAGCTTCAGTAGTCAGCTGTCTACTGCATTCTCCAAGGGGCAGGCATGACATTATGTTAATTTAGAGGGCCTCCTAGGTGTGTGGGAGTCACTTTGTGCCTTTGTGCAAGTGTGTGCTGGTGCCTAGATGCACATGTGTGTTAAAAGGTACTGATGTTTGCCAATATGCGCTAAAAGAATAGCATGGGAAATGTATAATGAAATACAAACTACCCGTACAAATAATGCTGGAATGCAAAAGTTGACTCATAATTTGATATCCAATTACATGTCTGTTGTTCTCCTTTCAAATATGAGGACATCTTCATCCTTCTGTATCAATGTAGTCTCCACTGTGTGGCCACAAATAGACGTGCAAAGTGGCTCAATCCCTGTTGAATGTTTATCCAGGGAGGTGGATTATAGCAAATGGACATCTCCGTGCCACCGTGCTGGGCCTGATACCCCCATAAGCCTGGCATTTCCTGCCCTATGAGAGCCATAATTAAGAGGGTGCTGGGCGGCATCAGAGCCTGAATCCCCCAGACCTTCATGTGGCTTTTGTTCAGCCAGGAGATGAGAGGCTATAGGAGGAGACAACAGTAACAACTCCATGACAAAGAGAAAAGCTAACACAGACATGCACGTAGCCCATAAATGATAGAAATTCTTGAAATAAAAGGGCATTCTAGCACGCAACTAGCTCTGAGCATATGTCGATGGACACGGCTTAGAGCACACACCTGCCAGTGAAAAACAACAAATGCTCAGAGTCAGCAAGGGGTTACTGACATGTCTCTGGCCTTCTCACTCCCTCAAACTCCACTTCTTACCCTTGGCTTTGAACACAATGATTCATACAGAGAGCCACAGAGTGCCTTACAAGGGGCAGCACAGGGGAGGGCAACAATTAGTCTGTTAGTAAACAAGTCCGTCAGTAACAGTCCCCCGTCCCCGCCTCTGTGCTTAGATCACCCCGCCCAACCCAGGAGGGGGTGCTTTGTAAGAGAAGGTGGAGAGTGTCAGACCACTTGAGCTCCACTTCAGAGTGCAGAGAGAGGGAGTAGTAGGACTCCACTCCCTGAACTTGTAAGTTACCATGAGTACTTCAGATCACACGGCACAATAAAAGAAATTTCGAAAATGCACATTCTCAGATGTTCCGCATGAAAAATGAATTAATGTAAAACATCTATGGCAGTAAAAGAACAGGGGGTTAATGTAAAATGGCACTCCTCATAAAAGAGTCAAATGGGAAAATAAAATCAACCTCTTGGTTAAATTAATAAGGAACTGAGCAGAGGGACGCGTGATTCCTGACAGCTCTTTATTGCCCTGGTAAAAAGTCAGTGGCAGGTAGAGAGAAGAAGAGATTAAGCTAGAGCTGGGACAAAAACCATCTCCATAAGTGGACTACTATGTTTTTTTCATCCCCGTCTTTGTGTGGCTGTCGGCCCGGCATTGGGCGTGTGTGCGTGAGTGTGTTCATTCATGTGTCTATGTGGCTGTGCATGTGTGTGCAGGTCTGTCTGCATCTGTGGTATTGAAGTGAGAGCATAGGGCAGGGAGGGCAGGGGGTTCAGGGCAGCGTAAGGTAATCCTTTAAGTGGGAGACTTTACCTCTTTCAGAAAGTAAACAGCCAAGCAGTTGAGGGAGTATTGTTGTTGGGTAGTGTTACAGAACTGCAAGAGTGCCCCGGGGCACCGTGTGTGAGTGACTTAGGGAAGCTATGTGTATGTGTGCAGCAGGGAGGGGTGGTGTGTGTGTGTGTGTGTGTGTGTATGTGTATATGTATGTGAACCTCTCAAGCCATGTCTCACGCTGGCTACAGCCTTGAACAGCTCTGTGGCAGGGAAAAAGAGAGCAGATGCCTCTTCACTGGGGTGCATCGGGCCACCAAATCGGAAATATCACTGATCATGTCCCAATTCAATTACAGGCCACCAACTGATGCATAACAGAATCTGTTTGTGTGTGCATGATTGGGTGTGTCCTTGAGTCTGTATGTATGCGTCTGAAAGTGTGTGTGTGTGTGTGTTATGTGTGTGCGGGCATGTGTGTGCGGGCATGCGTAGCTGGCGTGTTAGTGTTCCGGGGTTAAGGGGGAAGGAGGATGACCCCGCACAGCTGACGGTCAGTCATGCAGGACAGAACAACACAATAACACTCTTGTTAACCAGGACATGGCATGTCTCCCACCTGTTACCCCCAGAACCACACACAGGCAGACACATGCTTGCACATGAACAGACATAAGTAGAAACACACTCACACATGCGCATACACACTCTTTTTTTTGCAAACACATACACCTTGGGAAAGTGCTTCAAACCCTGCAATGTGTGCTTCCCCGCGCTGGCTCATTTGAGGCCTCTCCTTCCTTCATTTAGCAGCGCGTTCATTTATCTCTGGGGCTGTCGGGGAGGTTCTCATCGCTTAGCCCACTTCCTGTCTGTGTGTCTGTCTGCCTGCCTAAACACTGTAAACAGGCATTTCAGACGAACATGTTTAGTCTGGACCTGGCCTGGCTGGAGAGGAGAGGAGAGGAGACGCACATACTAACACACTAGTGTATCTTGAAGGAGAAGCAGACACAAACAGCAATTTGTTGATCTGCCTGGCTTACAGAATACTATTATACACACACACACGCACCACTGTGCACACTATTTTGTTAACATCTCAATCAAAGGTATCCAGAGAATATAAATGAAGTTTGGCTGTAGCTGAAGGCAGCAAATCCAGATTTTTCTATATTTCAGGTGTGTAAGCATACAAATACCTCAAAATGTATATTTAACAAGGGGCAAAAATGACAGTTGTTGTGTGAGTTTTTACGTACTGTATAATAATGTAAGCTTAGACAAACACACACATATACTGTCTTGTACTTCATTGCTTTTGGCAATTTTATTTACTTTACTTTAACTTTTATGTCAATAAAGCTTATTGAATTAAAAAAAAACGGAATTTGTTTGCAAGCAAAAAGAAACAATGTAGGGAAGAGGAAATGTTTATCTGTGGAGAGAGTTTCTGTGTATTTGTTGCCATTGTCCACTCCCTACTATAGACCAAGCCATAACTCAGCAACTTGGGAAAAACAAAAATAAGCGTACTTTATATGAGGGGTCACGAATGCATACACTTGTTTGGACCCTAACTGTATCACATTCATCATTCCACAATGTTATTACGATATTTATGTTTTCTGTGTTACAGTATATTCAACTCCTCTCTTTGTTTAGACAGCTCAGCCATGGGAAACACTGTGTAGACTAAATCTATACAAGATGGAGACTTAACTCCTTGATGAGTGAGTTAGTTAGTGATTGAGTGGGTGTGCGGGTCCTCCAGTCTGTCAGAGATAAGACAGAAAGATGGATCCTGACTATATAAGGGTTCAGTGACTACCAATTAGCAATACAGATAGAAAGACACAGCCACTATGAGATGGGTGAGTCAGAGATATACTTCGTCTACGGTGAGAAACACTTTCCAGTTAGAGAGTAATTTGTTGATGAACAGGAGAGTAAAAGTTCATTTTCTTTACTACATGAAGAAAATGTCTGGATTGTCATGGGTGAAAGAACATCAGCCAATGCAACTCGATATGTGACAGCTGTGATAACTTTTTCCACACTTTCAGGGAATTCACAGAATATCGGCAAACTACATATTGAACAACCCTACATTGCAGTCTTTCTCAAAGATTCTGTACTGAAGATCAGCCTGTTGCTACGGTTTAATTGCTTTTATGTTTGTATTGAAGCAAATTTTTGATATTTAGCTTTCTTGTACTTCCTTCAATTGGAGAGATTAGTTCAAAACGTTCATGCCGATAAATCTCATTAAATGAAAAAAAAAATGGAATTGAGTGAGTGAGCAAGCGACTGAGTGGAAAAAAAAAAGACGCTGTGGAGGGAAGCATGTTTGTGTGTGGCGGGCTGGGGCAAAGGGGCGCGAAACGGGGAGCAAGCGAAAAACAAATTCACAATGCCAGCCTAACTTCCAAAAGTGTGAAAATCTCTATAAACCCATCAGCTCCAATAACAGGCAAGACTGAATAGATGAGAAACAGAGGAGGCGGAGAGAGAGGCAGAGCAGAGCCACAGAATGAACTGGCCTCCCCCATTCACTTTTAAATTTCCTCCTCCACAGTCCCTTGCACACTGTTAATTACTGGCCAGGCATTCCCCTGCCACCTTTTCACACATAACAAGCGCCCCATCCAGACCCACCGCTGGAATATGCCTGCAGCCTAAGGATCAAGACCAATTATGGCCCTAAGCTGGACCTATTTCTGTTTAGCCCAAGGGGGGCACAGAGGGTGTTAAACAGGGAGAGGAGGGGAGCAGAGGTGGTGGAAGTGTTATTTTTCCCACAACATAAATGTGTCTGTTTATTTCTGTGTTGCTTGCTGAGTTTACTCCTAACTGTAAAATAACAAAATATGAAAGCTGTTTAACTGACATTCCATAAAACAAATTCAAGAGTACCTGGCTGCAGACAAGATGGTCATCCGTATATAGGAAGTCACATCTCATCAATGGCCAGAAGTGGTAGCTTTATTTCTTTTTTATTTGCTTTTTAAACACTTCAGAACCATATTTTTTATTTGTTTGCAAAATGTGTTTAAATAAAGTTTGCAAAAGCTTCAAACTGACTGAAGCCCTCACAGGTCTCCAGGACTCCGACTATCACCTGGAAAACACAAAGCATTAACATGACCAAATCCATGTGCTGAATGTTTCATGGGGTGACAGCTTTTTAACATTACATTGACAATTATTTTACACGCTTCTATAGCAGTCTGCTGTGTCTTAAACAACGTGCTTCATCCTCCACCTTATCAGCACAGGAGAGACTGCTTCACAGCTCCAGGGTGAAGTTGTAGCTAGCTTCAGAGCTAACCCCGTCACCATACTCTGGTAAACAAAACACGAGAGCTTTGCTTGGCTCTGAAGGAGCTGTAGCATTTATCCTCTGACCAACTGTAGCCCGTATTGAACATTCATGGTCCACACAGCCACACCGTCTCTCTCACTCATCACCTCACACACACACACACACACCACACTGTACACTCCCACAGGAGCTATTTTCCCACAGTATTTACATTTAGCTTTGTTTTGATCTGTATCGTGTTGACTGGAGCCAAAGTGCGCCCACACAACCCGAATGACATCTCTTTGTGTACCAGCTCTGTTGCATCTACATGGTTAATTACATCGCTTTCAAAACTGCAGGTGAACCAATGCCGACTCCACTTACACACTCCAACATGCATTCATTCACAGTCAATGACAGTCACTGTTACTGTGGTCTTCTTAATCCTCCTCTCATGTACACTGTCTGACAAAAATAGGGAGAAACACGGATGGTTTGAGTTTCATGCTACAGCCGCAGGTACAAGAACGACTTGAATTTATTACCCATCGCGTTGGAGTTAGCATTAGCTACGTTAGCTGTAGCTAACAAATAGCTGCTAATTCTCAAGCCTTTTTTAAAGGTATAACGAGTAGGACTTGTTGGTTACGGTTTGTAAACACAACAGTCAAAGTTGGCCCCTCCTCCCCGGCTCAAAGCGTACGCGCTTCTGGTGGTGTCACGTGCTTACGATCTGGCACCAGGTTGCTACGTTTTCCAGCACCTCACACCCTGCGCACTGTTATTGGCTGGGGGCTACACACCACTGTCCGCAGGTTGACGCTCAGAAACGTCCCGAACACAGCAAAATAAGAAAATCCGGGCAGAGGGCAGGGTCTCTGCAGATACAGACACCACCACACACTTCTAGTGGGTCATAAGTGATGATTGAGAGGGATTATTTTTGTATGAGTCTATACATTGTTATTTTAGGAAAATCCTACTCATTATATCTTTAACTCCAATTTACAGATATTAACTTTGTCACACGTGGTCATTTACTAGTTTGATTCACAGACAGAGAAAGGCAGTTTTAGTTTCAGTTAATAAAAGCGCGGTCTCCCTCTTCTTGTTAAAGTTGCGGCAGACTCTGGTGCTGTCTTCTTCTTCATCCTCCTCTTACACATAAATGTTTTTTTTTTTAACAAAAACCACTGAGAAGAACCACTTCCACCTGTTGTCTCATCGTAATTTCCTGCACAAGGACGATCATCGTGGTTGTCGTCCGTCATCTTGTCTGCAGCCAGGTCTTTCTCAAGAAATTGGCCACATATTAAGCACAATATAAAAAATAAATAAATACACACTTGTATTTACACACAGTCAAACACACACACACATACACACACACAAAGTGGTGTTGCATAAATGTATTTAGTAGAAAGCCTCTTCAAATAACCAAAACCAACAACAATAACAAAAAAAAAGACATTGGATCTGTAAGCTAGGACTCATGCTTGGTATTTATCCAGCATATCTTGTAGTAGTGTTGTTGTGATGATGGATAACCAATGAGTAATGTAGGTATGAAAAATGGAGACAGAGAGAGAGAAAAAAAAGGGTAGGGAATAAAGGAGGGGAGGAAAAGTAGAAAGTGAAAAGGGAAGTGGAGGGTTATATTGGACAAAATACACAAGCCTTCATGAAAATGTTGATTTTCTCTCTCAACATAGAGGATAGCCCACACCCACCCACCCACACACAGAGATGTAAATCCGTGGGTGGATATACCAACATAAAATATATGGATGAATGCACACACGCACACAAACAAGCACACACACACGCACTTTCGAATTACAGCTGTGAGAAGCCATTAGTTTCCTATATAAGCAGACCTGCTGATGAAAGCTCATAAAGGCGGCTATGTAAATAAAACAAATGAAAAGCCAGTGCGCAGAGGTGAGGGGGAGAAGGAAAGAAAGGGACCGTCAGGGATTTATTGTTTGTGAAAGGCTGCTCCATTTACTCTCGCCACTGGAGAAGTGAATGGTGCCATCATGGAGGCATTACCTCGCATCTTCTAATGGCAGAAAAACACCACACCCAGCATCAGTCTCACAGCTCAATGAATCGAAAAAGGTGAGGGAAAAATTATGTAGGTGGGAACCACGCATGCAGCGAGGTTGTGACCCTCTCACATGCTATGCACAAGGTGGACACACACATACGCAATAATGTTTCAGCTATTACATATCTTATCAAGGAGGATTTTCCGCATGAGGACAAAGAGGTGAGAGGTTGTGGCTTGGCCACGCTCTCCTCATAGTTTGGAGCAGCGGAAACATCACGCGGTAATGACTAGGTTCACGGCTAATAGAGAATATGACCTCCTTGTACCATTGAATACTCAACTTGAAGAACAGGTGTAATCTTTCTTTCACTGTTGATTTTTATTTCATTTTCTAACATTTAATAATCTCTCATCTAATGCAAAGAGCCACAGAAATGTAAATTACACTGGTTGTTATAAACTGGTGTAATGATTGGCACAGATGCAGTGATACGTTTGTGCTTTTACCTGTGGGGAAATTGAAAGCCGATGAAAAGCCCATGATGAAGGCAAAAGGTCACAAAGTATAAATAAACATTTTCTGCTAACCTTTACTGTGCAATATACATTTTGAAGAAAAAGTCCTAACTTATAGTGAATCACTTAGCCATATAAACAATTCTCAGTAAAGATTAATATGAATAAATTGTAACTTTAGTGTTCATTTCACTTTATATAAAACTTCCAACATATTTCTCTTTCACAGAAATCACAATGACAGACATCATTCACAGTGTATGCTGAGTTAGGGTGATATGCCAAATATGATGTAAACATGATCTAGTGTCCAACATGTAACAGTGCACTTATTCTCTAAACTGCAGTTTTACCATAAAAGGGCACAAAACACACACATCCAGAGGATATTATATCCCCAAGCTATGACTTTCATCATATATGTGAGCATAACAAGAAATAAAGAACTGGACCAATGTCTTTCTGTTGCTATAATGTTTTTAGCGTCTAGTGTTACCGTGCCTTAAAGTCCATCAGTCATGTCTAAGTGGGTGCTGAGAGACCCAACACCCTGGGCTTCATGACTTCATGTTAGTATAGGGGCCAAAGCTGGACTTAAACACACTTTCATCTCTGAGTCAACTCATTTGAGTATATGGCGACTCAGAGCGGCTCACAAATCACTACCTCGACCGTATTTTGAAAATCAAATGAGAGAAAACAAAACAATGTCCTAACGTGTAATTGAATCAAGCAAAATAAGAAACAAACGTATCAGTGAGCTAAATTATTAGGTAACTAGATCTACAAAAGGTAAGTGAAAAGCAAAGCCAATAATCTGTTGACTATATCTGATACGTGGATCCCAATAAAGGTCTGACAGGTGAAAAGAGCAGACCCAGCAATCGGTGGGAGCAGCAGACAGTGAGAAAAATGGGTTTCTGTACTTCCTGTGACACGACCATGCTTCCCATGGTGTGGCATTTAGCATAAACAGATGAGCTAATCTGAGCTGTGGATAACGCACCTGCCTCATTCCACTAAATAAATAAGCCCTGTACCCCAATCCTCTTCCCCCTGTGCCTCTCCCTCTACACTTCCATCCCTCCATCCCCTGCTGCGGCACTGCTCTCCATTTATTTCTCCTCCTCTCCATCAGCCGGGTAGATGGAAAGAGGGAACGAGGGAGAGTAAAAGTGGAAAAAATAGAAAAGGGCTCATATCATCGGTGGGCCAAAGGTGAGTCGCCTGGGGAGGCAGCGGGAATGAAATTCTCCCAGTCCCATTTTACCAGCCATTCAAAGCACATTACTCTGGAGAAGGGGAAACTTATAAAGCCCCTGCACTTGAACACATTTCTGTGTGTTTACGGGAGACAGAGAGGGGCTGCTGTACCCATGCCTCAGTAATAGATTCCCAATTTAAGCTCACTTCTCCTCTCTCTCTCTGTCTCTCTCCCCCTTTTGTCTTTGTCTCTCTCTTTTGCTTTATCTCTCTCTCTCTCTCACCTCCTTCCATGTATTCCTATTATCTCTCTCTCCATCCATGTCTCTGCAGGCCTGCTGTCCTCCCCTCTAGCTGGGAGAGACCCTTACAGTCTGACTGCTTGGGAAAGGAATATCAGGAAAACGGTTTGTTTGTGTCTGCCCCTGTAGACACGGCAAATTGTTTCACTGAGGAGGGCTTATGGAGTTGATGATATAACTGTCATCTCCATAACTTGATGGCAGTATATGATATCTGCAGTGAAACTGTAGCCAGCTGCTGGTAGAATTGCTGCTGGAGCACATACTTTTCTGAAAATGATGCAATTGTGTGCTGCAAAATGGGGCAGTTCATTAGAGGGGGAGAATATAAGAAATTGGGATCAACTTCTTTACTAAAGCCTTTAAAATACCAGATAAAGAATGCAAAATGTCATATGCAGAAAGATACATTCTGGTAATTTTAGAATATTTAAAACTCCTACTTCAGTCACATCATTAGTTTAACCGTGAGAGAATAAAGCCATTTTGTAGGTTACTGAATCTGCTTATGACAAAAGGTATGCTAATAACTGCATCACTCTTTAAACGCAACCTCTTGGGCTATAATAGTGTAACCATGTGGGACAATGCTGTCACCACAGTAATTACAGAAATACTACCAAGGTGGAAGGGCAACCTGCTTATAATGGCTGCTAAATTAGCTTATCTGTAAGGCATAATAGTGATCAAACACCTTGTAGCAATAGTAGACACTCATTACTGCAATGCCTTTACATGTTCCTGGTGCTAACCAGGGCAGCATGGGACATGAATAGTGGATGTTTTGTCTAGTGTGATATATTGGATCAGTGTGCATATGCTTGGCTATATTTTTTATTGACACAGATAAGTTTGAGTAAAAGTGAACTAATTATCATATTATGGTTCTATTACATGAAGCTGCTCACAGGCTATGATTAACCTATGCACCTCTCCTAGTTTAACAACTAAGCGGTCATTGGGTATTATATCAACTGCTTTTAATTAGGTTACTATGTTACCCTTTTCTGGATTCCTATTGGCTGCTTGGGGATAAAACTATACCATAAATGCCCATTTTATGGCTATACATTTCCCTTTGTGCTAATTTAATATAATTGAGTTACAGGTGTCTTGGCGCTTTAACCGTTGTGCCTTGAGAATGAGTGGAAACACAGGTCAGCGTTATTCTCACTCAGCTGGAGATGATGAGGTAGATGTAATATATAAATTGAATTTAATTCTAACACGTCATCATTACAATTATGCTTTTGAAAAGGTTAGACTTAAAGTCTAAGCCTAGCTCTACGACAGACAAAGAACAAACATGAACTGAGTAAGGAAATAAACATCTCAATGTCTTGTCAGAAGCTGTTTCAGGCAGAGGAGACTAGACATCATCGAATGTCTTTGGAAACCAGCCGTTTAGACTGGACGGCAGGCTGCCCATCAGTGACAGGCCCCGGGCCAGTGTACAAGTGGAGAACCCGATAGGAGCTGGCAGGTGAGACCTGGCCTGGAGTCAGATCATACAAGTCCAGCTGGGGCTAACACATCAGCATACAGCAGCACCTTGCAGGTGGCCTGATGCAGACGTAAATGTGACCTGCCACTGATGGACTCTGACTGAATACTGCTTGATTCAAATCAGGTTTTATTTACATAAAGAAGCATTGTGAGGAGGAATGTTCTCAAATGGGCCATGAAAGAGAGTGCTGAAATCACCATCTGTCTCAATGAAATAAAAGAAAAATGAATACTCGTTTCCGTCCTTGATTCCATTCTCTTCACTTCAAAACGCTATTCTTAACTAGTGGAAATCAATTAAAAAGTGGTCAGATTTCATAATGGAAAATTGAAATTTTGTCTCACTTTTATCTTCTGGTCTTAACAGAACACGAGCCTTTCCATAATCCCTTCAATCAGCCGATCTTCTATTTATTCCCTCATCTCTTCTCAATTTCCCAAAGTAGATGGTACAAAAATGGCCTACACCCCCTTTTTTCTTGAGACCATAAGGATGTATTTTAATCAACATCGTGTGCAAATGAAATGTCACGCCCTTTAATGTGAGAGCACTGTGGGAAATGTCGATAGAAATGTCAAGTGGTTGCAGGGATGTGGGACCAGAGGGGTTGATGTCATCCGTGGTACAGTAGACTGAGGGGCCACTGGGCATTCCCAACCTTAACACTGAGGACAGCGGAGTGAAATCAGGATTGGTTTGAGCTAGATCCTCAACTGCAGCACACGTTTGAGTAGATAAGAGTCAGTCATTGGCTTCGTATACAAAAAATATTACAAAATTTTGTGTACCAAATTTATGACAAGTTATGTCAGTAAACTTAGTGTGTTACACTGATGTTTAGTGTTGAGATATTAGATAAAAGGGAAAGACTTGAACTAAATTCTTATCTTATAGGTATCGTTATGAATTAGGCAATAGATTTATACCTTGAACAGTGAAAATAGCTTGAAGGCAGGGCTTTGTTTACGGTTTGCAGTCCATAAAACACACAGCACGCAAAAAAAGAGAACATACGTTTGTCATTGTTACCATTTCTGTATTTCAAAACTCAGTTAGGTAGATCAAAATCTCCACGTAATGAATGAATACTGATACTGATGCATGTATGTGTATACCCACAGTCAGGTTCACCAAAATGGATTCTCAAAGTAACTGAAGGTAAACACCCGTACTGTATGTTCGCTTCGAAAAAGCAATCAGCTTTCTAAATAATGTCTTTCATTAACCGATCAGAGCAGATTTAGGTAAGAGGCCTTTCTTTCCTGCTCTCCTGCAATCACCAACCAAAGGGTTGAAATTTGCTGGTCTTAAAGTAGAGAGGGATTATTTTCCCTCGCAGATATAATGGTCCACCTGTCAGAGGGAGTTAGAGATGACGCCCTATCACTGACAGGTACACTATCACCCTGCCCAAAATTCAATATTTCTCAGTGGAAAATTAAACTATAGGGAAAATAAGGACATGGAGTGTGCATCTATCAGGAGAGACATGGCTGCTCATATCTTGCTTACGACATAATTCTACTTCCAGAGAGAGAGAGAGAGAGAAAGAGAAAGAGAGAGAGACAGAGATGATGTCTGGGCATGTACCTATGCAGACAGATTGTGCTGTGTATAAGTATGGTGCACTATAGTGGAAGGGACCTGGGCTCAGGCTCAAATTAACTGTGTGGCAGACTGGACTGTCAACTGCAATTACCTGCCTCGCACTTCCTGGACCATACTGGTAATTTATTTCCTCTCCCCCTCCCTCCATGCCTTCCTCTCCCCGCTCTCTCTACGGTCCCTCATTCCAAATATCACCAGCGAATGTAAACAGGCCTTGGCCACCTCCCTGTCAACTTGGAAGGCCTAATAATGGGAGCCCTGCCTTGCACATTTAGAGGCTATTTTCAGTGAGGAGATGGGCCCTGACCCTCTGCTCTCTGCCTCGCTCCCTCTCCCCCTTGCCCTCTCGACCACATTACAGGACAATTATCTCAGTCTAGTCAGACAGGGCAAGGGGGTTAAGTTGAATAGCCGTTGGCTGTCGCTGATTGCTTTTTTAGATTTATTAGATTACAAATTAAATTGGAGGACTTGGCGTGCAGTGCTGGAAGTAGGGAGGCTTTCTATGTGAGAAAATGTGTGTGTGTGAGAGAAAGAGTTTGTGTGTATGCGTGGTTGTATTTATTTGTATCAGTTATTGAACGTATTTTGGGGGGGGTTTACATATGTGTATGTCTGTGTAGTCCACATTCCTCAAGAGGTGAGCCAGGCAGTGTACTGAGGATGACTTGTCCTGATTCAGCCATGTCAGACAGACTTGAGTTTCTCATTAGACCTTATCAGTGTGTGTGTGTCTCTCTCAGGAGCCTTCATGGCAGTTGCCACTGTATAGAGCAGAGATTTGAATATACAGATATACAGAGGAATACACGCTGCTGCTTTTACACATTATTACTGACATCTCAGGCAGCAAAGAGAAAACAGCGGAAACAAACAAGACCTCATAAATCACACACACAAACAAACAAATGTCTTTGCACCTTTAGCCTGCATATCAAATGGATGCATGTTCATGAGCACAAAATTGCACATTCATAGCCATTTACAATGTTTTACAATAGAACACATCCATGTCTATGAATCCTGTAATGAAATATGTGTATGCAGGGTAGGGGCTGTATCCTCTGTGTCTATTCAAGCATGTTTGTATGCTTGCATCTGTATGCACCATCGCATATTGTATACAGTACATGCCTGCATATGCATTCACTGTGTATCTGTTGTGTGTACGGAGGTGATTTTAAGGCCAAGACATCCCTAAAGGCTCAATCCACCTCGGTAACACGGCTATAGTCATGATCCCTTGACGCCAATGTCCCTGGGGGAAAAAACAAACATTTAGCCATGATGAAAAATCATGTAAGAAAAGCCACTGCTTGGCTAAAGTGCATTTATGCGTATTCACACAGCCTCACTCTGCTCTTTATCCGGTTGCATCACATCATCTCAGGGAGAGTGTGGCAGTCTAGCCAATCCAGCCATGCGATCACACAGTTATTCAACTATGTGAATTAGCTCTGGGCTAGTGGCCAGATGTAACAGTCAGTCTAATCATCTTCATGTCTCTGCTACCCCTGTTACACTTTAAGTGCAGCAATTGTGGACACGGTTATTCATACAATGGTTCTCATACAATCAACATATCTACTTTATCTCTTCTCTACTACTACATTAGGTTACATTATCACCATATTCACTGAAACATTATACAAGACTTGAGTTGCATAGCTGAGCTGTATACCACTGACATTACTGATTCTCTCTGTATATTAACACTTTAGCTCTCATTTATTTCTTACTGTATATATTTTTCTCTTTGGGTCTCATTCTTTCTTAATCTGTCCTTTTTTCTCTCTGCATCCCTTATTTGATTTCCCTTGCCCCCCTAATAGATCCAAATCCTGAGAAAGAGGTGCAAAGGATTATGTCCTTTCTTCGATGCCATCCTTATGAAAATATAATTGGGGCAAGCAAACCCCTTACCTCGCAGGATACTCTCTAGGTGATATAAGAAAGTGAGGTGGGAGAGTGGATCCATGGATTGAAGGAGAAAAAAAAACAGTAAGGAGCGGGGAAAAGAGAGAGAGAGAGAGGAGAAGAGGGAGGAAGAAGGGAGAGGAACAGATAGGGGCATATTGCCGGTTCCACTCTATTTCCAGCCCAGTGTCAAAATGAATTTCACATCTTAATATGGAGAAAGTGCTTACTCTCTGAAATACCAAAAAAAAAAGTGTTGGTGGTAGCTGCAGTAAAGGAAAGGGAGGAGATGGGCTCAAGAAAGAGGATGGAGAGGGGGATAACAATGAGAGGGGTATAATGCTGACAGTAAAATAAAGAGAAGTGAGAACTCAATTAAAGGCAGGGAGTTGACAGGGAGGGGGCTGGCCCTTAGGTGCATAGCGGGGGGGACGGATAGTAGGGGACTCTCCTGCCTTAATGAGCTTAGCCCCAGGGCCTGACTCACTGGTTGACTGGCTAAAACTGAATGACCGAGTGGCTTCTCATTGGCGGTGCAGTTACAGTCATCTGAGCTGAGTGGCACAGTCCTCGATGAGCTGATAAGTGGAGATGAATTAGGGATGATTCCAACATTGTCATTTGGGAATTTATATTGTGTGTCTTTACTGTGTGTGTGTGTGTGTGTGTGACTGTGTGTGTGACTGTGTGTACATGTGTGGTGCACATTCTTCTATGTCTCTCAGGGATATAAAGACTATTCATAGGTTGTGTTTCCAGAAACATTAATGATTGTGCTGCTGCCTGTACAAACCATGACATCAGCACCAAATTACAGTGACCATGGAAAAACATTTCCAAGAATAGCCAGGTTACAGGGGAATAATAACACTATTTGCACAGTGTGTTCTCAGCTTAGTTTTATCTCTATTTTGCTAAAAACAAATACCAAAACATTTCTTAAACCTCCTTTTTTGTATTTAGATTATTATTATTAACCCCCTTGGCTAGAAAGACTCCAATTATTTCCTCCCATTATTTCCATGCCTGGATGAGAACCACGTTTATTAATTTTTTTTCCACAATTTGTCCTCACCGACTCTGACTGGCTCTCACCCTTTTCCACTGACGTTGCTCAGATGGAACATGAAGCACTTCATTTTACAAGCAGGCAAAAGTCTCTCCTCGTGATCCTGTATGTATTTTCTGTTCTCTTTATCACCACTTTAACAGCAGGAGTAAAACGAGAGACAAGCAGAAAAAATCTTCCGAGACTGCCAAGTGGCAAAGTTGAGCTAAAGCTGGAGCGTGGAATCACATGAACTAAAGCCCCTCGAGGGAGAGAGGGAGAGTGAAAGAGAAAGAGAAAGGAGAGAAAAGGAGATAGAGGCAGTGTGATGGGCTGCTGCTGTTCAGTGTTGGGGATGATAAAACAGTGGGGGTGAATAAGGGCCTTGAGCTATGATAAACACATGCACACACAAACACACACATACAGATGCCCACACCCACACACACACACACACACA
Source organism: Oplegnathus fasciatus (assembly GCA_003416845.1). Classification (NCBI taxonomy): domain Eukaryota; kingdom Metazoa; phylum Chordata; class Actinopteri; order Centrarchiformes; family Oplegnathidae; genus Oplegnathus; species Oplegnathus fasciatus. The sequence goes on from NTHP01000522.1 coordinate 99,534, forward strand.
CACACACACACACCAGTGTCTCACCATCTGAAAGCACCTGCCTCTCCATGGATGGGGTTGATTGCACAGCCCTGACTCATCCTAGGCTACATGTCGAACCCCGGGGAGCCTCCGATTGGCATGGAGATACTAATGGAGTGGAGCAGGAGAGCTGCTGGGAATGGCAAATCTCCGGCTGTGGGGATGCAACGGAAGTCTATGTGGGATCAGGCTCTCGCCCGTCAGCCCTGAGTTTTGATCTACAGTGAGGCACAGCTTTTGATGTCTTAATCATCTCCCTCAATCGAGCTCAGGGAGGTTGGGGAAAGGAGAGCAGAGGGGAGGGGAGGGGAGGAGAGGGGAGAGGCGAGAGGGTATGGAGGGCAAGCCCAAGGATGTGAGCCCTGTGTGGGTAGAGGATCCAAGATGCAGCCTGTTTGTATCTGGATGACTAAGTCTCAGTTGGCTCTGCAGACCATGAACCTGAGGTAGAGCCATGTTGTAAACACATTCACATCATCTGTCCTGATTTCATGTTCAGGACTGCCTATACTCTAACCCACTTTTGATTTGCGTAACAGCAAACTTTATAGATAATTGATAAACTCATCTACGCAGTATACCTGGAAAAACCTGGAGTAGAGATGCGTTTCTGACAGATAGCAAAGTTCATACAATGTTACAAAGCCGAACTTCACAGGAAGTCTGAGTCAAAGAGTCTCAAAGATGATCATAAGAGATGCAACAGAGAGCCAGAGTTCAGCACAATCCAATTAAATCAGCAACCACTGTCTTGAGCGAGGAGCAGAGGCCAGAAAGGGAGAGAAAGAGGTTCAGAGAGGGAGCAAACGAGAGATGGAGAAAGAAATAGAGAGAGTCAAGATTAAACAGCAAGATAAAAGAGGAGTGAGTCAGAGATGTATTCATTCATCAAAAGTTACAGACCCCCACCCACGGCTTCTCCTCAGGGCTAAGTGTTCCATGGAGAAGCCTGATGAACTGATGAGCTGAGGGAGGAGTGCGAAGGAAGAGAGAAAGAGAGGAGTGAAGAAGATCCCCTCCACCCACCCCCTCCCAACCCTCCATCGCAACCACTATCACCATGTAAAAAGAATATATCAGCATGCCGTGTCATCTCCACACTATTCAGTTAGAAAGACACAAGAAATTAATAAGTCAACAAAACCGGGGCTTTTCAAATACCATGTCATAGTGCCAAACTCCACTGTAGGAGAACAAAAACTAGCATATGCCTTCAGATAAAGGAAAAAAAAAACACTGCAGCATTCGCTCTTCATGTCAAAACACAGAGGGGGGAATGATCTAATAAGACGTTTGAAGTTTAAACTGAGGTCTCTAATACAACAAAATACTTAATTAAAATATAACTGCCACGGTGGGGATGGCACCCAGCAGGGGGTAATAAGCCCCTGCAGGTTAACTAACTGCAACAAGTGATGAGTCTACAGGGTGTTACACTGGAGTGGGATGATCATTGACATGAAAGCGACAGGATGGCTATCAATAAAGCCTTCTGTCTATCTCTCATTTCATTTTATTTTTTGCTCTCTATATCTGTCTCTCATTGTTTTCAATTAAAAAAAAATTCCATTTCTATAGTAACCCACTTTGACCTTGATTTGATGTACCGACTTCTTACAGTCAGTGTTTTATTGAGGGGAAGAAGTTGAAAATACTAAAAGTAAAGACCGTTCGCTGCACAAAAAGTCGATTAGAGGGAGAATGGCTGCAAATAGACATATGAGTCTGAGATCTGACACCTTACAGTGCAAGTCGTGCTGTCTCTGTGTCTTATCCCTGATTATATATATATATATATGTATATGTATATACACAAACCTTTTCCATCTGCTTTTTTTTGTAAGTAGGTTGTCGCAAAAACTTCTGACTACATTTGTAAGAAATGTTTTGATTAGATTGGGATAACAGAGAAAAAAGTACAGTTTTGAAATATAGCCATTGACCAGCAGAGACTGTGAGTGTTGGTGTGGCATCCAAACATTCAAAGATTAACACACCATCAAACAGTGTGCTGCATACAGTGATTGTTTATGTCGCTCTAGCACACCAGGCATTTATAATCAGTGAACAATCATTTTAGTGTAATGTAACAGAATAATGTAAGAGAGAACGATGACATTACAATCCTTAATGAATATAGTATTACCCTACTACACAACTTGGTCCTGCATCACATTATATGACATGCTGATATTTTGTCTTGCTTCACCCTGCTGTGACGGACACACAGACTCCCTCTGGAAATATCCTAACAGACTTCTACATTTTGATAACACAACTGATTTACAGTAGTTGTCTTGTAAATCCCATTTTAACCCATTTTCAGCCCTTGAAAAATGCAAAATGGGAAGGTGCAAAGATTTTGAAGACATTATCATCAAATGTGTGTAACAGGCAGACAATGGCATGTAAGCCATGTAAATTATGGTGGTAGACTGAATGAGCATTGGGTTCAATCATGAGTCTACTTTCCTAATCCTGCATTCTGATTGGATGGCTACCTGATTTATAGGGAGACTTTCTACAGGGAATGTAGTGAGTTTGAGTAACTCTGCTATTTGCCTTAGAGTGAGAGGAGATCTGCCTGGACCACGGCTATAAGCAGCTAGTTCAGCTTTAGGAAACAGGCATAAAGAATTTGTCTGGTCGGGGCTCAATAAAATAATATTACATTTATACTTATGACTTCAAAGGGGCCATATGCACAAGAAATCCAGAGCCGGAGCTCTACTCAGGCTAGCTTACATCCCTCATTTAGTCCTCAAGTAATTCCGCAGTCAATAAACAGATAGATAAACACCAGCGATAGAGACCTCACTGCCACCCTTGAGACACCTAATACAAGCCCTGAAATGAGGTGTTCAGACATGACAGCGAAACACATTCCCTTGAATACCGACCAAAAAATTTTATTGAGCTTTCTTTTTCCTAAATTATGGCGCACATTAACTCCAACCCCTTAGCCACTGAATTTAATCCATCAATTACCCAGAGAGCTGTTGCGAATTCGTCTCATCGCCTGCAAATTGTGGCTTCTCTCTCTCTCACACACACACACACACAGTCTCACGGCAGATTTGCCGCTTGCTATATTTATCTGGTACCGATGCATATTTATTTCTAATTCTTACATGGCTGCAGGCTGTGCCGTGATTCGCCATCCTCAACCGGCATTAGTGGCCCTATAATAGGGCTTAGAATTACATGTGGAACCCTGTTGGAGTCTCATGGCTGGATTTAAGGTGGGATTTATCATGTTCAGAATTATTCACTGCTCAAGCGCCTTTCCAGGCTCTATGAAGAAAAGCGACTGGGTTGTGAGACCCAAAAAGACCAATATGGAAAATGGGGAGGATGGGAAGGCGATAATAGAATGGGATGGAAAGAGGGGAGGAGTGGAGGAACAGGGAAATAGTACAGAAGGGTTGAGGAATGGCAGGAGAGAGGGAAAATAGGGATTTTAGGAAAACTTAATTTCAGCTGAGCAGACAAAATATCTCGATGATGAAGAGGAGCCGAAGAGCCACGAAGTTTCCTCAAAGAATTGAGGTTCAGGACAGCCTTAATACCACCATTTCACACCCTGGTAAAACAGTAAGTCAAATACCTGAACTGAAATTAGTCTGCTTTTCAAGAGCATTCAAAACTAGTAATTATAATGGAATAACTGTTACACTAATGAATAATGGTTGCCATGGTTATTCTGTACACCTCATAACCTTTCTTATTTTAACCACTGTCTTATAGCCAAACCATACATCGACATACACACACACACACACACACAAGCACACACACTCAAGGAAAACATGATGGAAAATGAAAAGTCCTGCAGGCTAGAGTCTCTCCGTCTATACTGTTGACACACATCAGTCTTAAGAGGGCATGGTTCACCTCTCAGAAGAAAGAGAGCAGGGGATGAAATGCACACACCTCAGGGGTTAAAATAAAGACATGCACACTGCAGTCTGCAAAACATTCAAACAAATAGTCCCAGAAACTGTAAAACAACTTGGACAAAGTTTTACATAACACTGATCCTTTTCAGGCAAGAGGTGGGTTGCACCTAGTCAGTTTATTGCAGTTCTAAACCAACATGGTTTATAACTAAACATCTACAAGTAGTGAACTTGGGTGTGACATGGTATGATGTGGTGAGTCACCCACATTAAAAGAAATAGCCCTCACACAGAAAATACCTAAATGTAGACATTTTAAAGCTCTATAAAAAGGTTAATGATTAATGCAAAAGGGACCAATACTAAATAAGCAGTTCTGTTAAGTCTGTAAGTCTGAAAACATGGCAAAATTACGCGTATTTATTCAGTGTATAACACTGCTGGTATAATCTACAGGTTCAAAATTAATTGATAGTGATCACATTTTTCATTAATTTGTTGCAGGCAGCTGTTAACATAAAAAAACAGAGAGACACCACCAATCTATTAGCACTGGGAATACTTGTTACACTTACAGAATATTAGCCGCTGTCAAAACAGAAGCAATCCCTTCCACAGTTGGCACCTCTGTTTCCAGCTGAATTAGACAGCGCTGACATTTCTTCTTCTTTTAGTGTGCTACTTATTACAACACATTTTCAGCAACTGCAGCTTATGCAATACACAAGACGCATTACTTCTTTTGCTCAAAATTGTCCCAACACTGGTCGTGACTGACTACAGAAGTTGGAATAGGGCATACAGTGGTCTCACAAGCACTGACGAGAATATATAATATAGAACATCTATGCATTACGTTAAGTTGTATAATCTAATTCTTGGTTCTCAGTTTCCACTCAGGCTATGACACACAATGTAATTGTATAGAGAGAAGTGGGGGCCCACAGAAGCAAGGACATTTTGTCATTCTGAGATAAGATGAGATATTATCATTCCCACACTTATTCATGATGAGCACAAGCTACCTTACTTGGCATCACAACATAAATATTTTACAGTCACATGACATCAAGGACTGAATTAGGTCAAGCTACTGAACACTTTTGTGCCTGTGATCCGCTGGGGTGAACATTTATTCTCTCTCTGAAGGAAGCAACTTTGGGGAATTTTTCCTTTGTCTTCTTTTTCCATAAAGTTAATAATTGATGACATACGCCTAATAATATCTTTTTACTGCTCATTGTTTCACTTGGGACTTTCCTTAAGACTAATTAGTTCCCCTAATTTTTAATCAGCAAAGCCATGTTTTGCTCTTTTTGGCAGCAAACTGATAACGCCTTTATCTGAACACACCTGCTGTAAGGCTCTGTAAAATGATGTTATTTCTGAACATAGCTATTAAGATACAATTCAAACAACTTCCCACTGTGAGGAGAGTAAAGAAAGTAGAATGTTATATAAGCCGAACAAATATAATAAAGCAACTAAAAACAAGCTTAAAAATGGAAATAAATAACCATCTACCAGATGCAACTCACACCACCGTTCCCACCTCCAACCGTAATAATGAAACATGGGATTGCAGTGGAGAACAGAATACAACAGTGACTCTGAGGAAACAACAACAAAGAGCACAGAGCAGCTTGACCTTTGCCACCGTTGGCAGCAAACCAATCACTAGCACCCATATCTGAGCATGTGCCCCAGGCCAAACTCACTCCTCACACAGAGCAAGAGGGGAGAGGAGAGGAGAGAAGGGATTTGGTTCAGCCACATGATGGTAGTGAGAATCAGCCTCCTCGCTCCCCACCACTCACAGCTCTCCTACCTCTCCCAGCCAGAGGGCTTTTCCTAACACCTCCACACTCATTCTCAGCTATCCATTCCTTTCTTTCTTCATCGTTTTGGAAAAAAAAAAATTGTTTCTTTTGCTCTCCAATGAAGGAAGATCTGCAGACTACCTTCTGTGGTTTGGGTATTTTAAGCTTTTCATTATTATTGCATATACTTTGAGGAGAAGTGAGGAGAAATGTGTTTTTGTGTGTGTGTCTTTAGTAAATCTGAATCAGCTATAGTCCTTGGCCTGGGCTTTGACTTGGCTATGAAGTAGTTAGAGGGTAGCTGGTGGTCTGGATCATGTTACTGGGCCAGCTGTCTCTCTGAAGTAGGAAAGTCCAAGGGACAGATCAGAATAATAAGACCACAGCAAGCGTATTGCAACATGACCCTAATCTCATCCCTAATAAAATCAACTCCATCGTCACTGTGTCTGTTAATTCTCCCAAATAGACAGACATAAACACAATCCCAGGCATGCTTGTACACAGACGCAAGCATGTGCATGCTCGAGCACACACACACACACACACACAAACACCAAAGGGGCTGGTAGAAATATAAATACTGTAAGTGAATATACACATATTGCCACCACACACACACGATCCAGAATACTTTTGGCTCTTTTCCACAATGTACTATGTGCATGTCTACCAGATTGGCCAATTGCCCTTGTGGAGAAAAGGACATGGGTCAAAGTAAGGTTACCATGGGGGATGAAACATCATCAGCTTGCATGAACTCTGCTCAGATCATCTCCCACAACATGTTAGGTTTTCCTCTGTGTGTATGATCCTATGAGTGTTTTTCTTAGTGTTTCATTATCAACGCCCTGGTGACAGATGGTGCGTTGGCTTTCAAGGAGGGAAATAGGATTCTGTCTTGGAGGAAAACACTCAGAGAGACATTGTTATCATTTTCATGTTGGGTTAGTGGGGGAAAGATTGACAAGTGGCCACAGACTGATGGTGTATAAAAGAGAGCCTTGGCTAAGACAGCGTTCAATCTGCACACTTGTTCAGCTGGTTGCAGGATTCAACCATTGTCTATGGTCTTTAATCATTTATAGTGCATGAGATGGACCATACATCTCTCTCTGTCTCTCTCTTACCTCTGTCATGGAAGTAATCAGTTTAGCTGTGACATTCTGTTTTTCTGTGGTTTTGCTGGATTCCTTGTCAATATTTAATTAATTTGCTAAACGCAGAGGGTAAAGATTAAAGAAATGTAAATTGGATTATCAAAGGCACAGAGGCAGGCAGACAGAGAGGTTGACTCACTGCAAAAATCCAACCAATTACAGTGGATTACTAGACTTGTTTGGCTCACACTACGATGCTACATCCCATGCTATTATCACATATATTACAGTCTGGTGGCTGTAAAGACACTTATGAAAAATAACATTACAGAGGCTGGCATTGCCATATCTGGAAAATGTTTAATAGACTATGAGCGATGCTAATCCAACAAAATCCAGTAAAACGTGGAACAAAACAATAAATTCATAAATAAATGACAGGAGAAAAAAAGATGGTGCCTGAAAATATGCATAAATATAAATCAACACATGCAGGAATTATACTGTGAGAAATATCTAATTGATTTTTCACCCAGCAGAACATACTAAGAGTAGTTTCATGACCATCCTACTCTTCCCCACATTTTTACAGATTCAAACTTTTTGCAGTTCACTCTAACTTTACAGACTTTTATTGATTCAGTGCACTTGTAGTTACTTCACACTTTCTTTACGCCCCCTCATTCCACCAATGTTCATTCACCTCTCGTCCACCTCCCACTTCATGCTTTATTTCCCCCTCAGTCTCTGCATATTTTTCCCACACATATATGGTAGACATATAGTACACACACACACACACACACACACACACACACACACACACACAAAAAGACCTGACCTAAACAGAATGTCACAGAGTACCCCAAGGTGAACCTGGACAGGATGCTAAGGATAGGAATAGGGTTGTGCAAGCAATGGAGGGGGTGGTGGGGGGTTGTACATCCAATTAATCGGACACTTTGACTCCACTTCCGTCTCTTCCAATTTACCAAATCCACCAGACAAACTATTAATGTGCACACTGCCAATGTGAAAACTTCTTTAACCCCCATTAAATTCAACCAAGGTCATAACAAGTGTATGCTTATGCTGGCGTGGGATCAAACTAGCCCTATTAAATGTGATTTGAGGCAGGAGGGGGGCTGAGGCGGCAAGAGTGTGGCTGGTGTGGCAGGGAACTTGTGTAAACAGCCTGCATAAGGGCATTATTTTCTAAAATCCCACTTACTGAGGGCTTAAAGGTAACATTGAACAGCATCATAGCAAAGTAGTATTGCTGTTTTTACGGGAGGGCTTCTAAAGTTCACAGTGAGGTCCTTCCGGCCAAAACCATGTTGTACAGTGACAACAGTCAGTAAACATGTCAGGAGTCCAACAACCTTCCTTTACTAGTAATTACAGTTGGAGGGGTGGTGGGTAAATCTCGGTGTAGGCGTGCACATGTGTGAATGTGTGTGTTTGTTGAGTGGATTTGTGTGCATATTTTAAATATGTGTGTATGTTTTAAAATGGAAAGCATGCTTTGAAAGCAAGGAGGATTACTTTGGGGTGAGGCAGACCTTGGCTGGGTAGAAAATTCTGGGACACTATCTGTTTCCTTACCTCTAAGGTCAGGGTTTGTTCACTCATTGAACAAGGACACACACACACACACACACACACACACACACATATTGGGATTCAGAAACAGGGACGTTAAACAACAACATAGCTACAAGGAAATTAATAGATGTGGACAAACACATGAGAGAGCACTCACACACACACACATCTACACACAGAGAGACAATCTTCAGACACACGCACAGACACATGCGACACACACATACAAGCACACACAAACCTCTGATTAAAGATGATTAAGTACCACACACCAATCTGTAGTATTAGTGGAGTCTCATTTAGGTGTGACAAAATATCCAGGCAGCAGACATGCAGGATGCTTCATCACAAGCCATGCCGACTGCTTATGAGACAATCAAGACTGACAACTGATGAAAACACACTTTAAAAAGGGATTTGTAGTGATACTTGTAATGTCTTTTGTGCATTATTGCCTATAGGATCCCTATAAAATGCCATGTGATGCAAAAAATGTATCTTTTGCTCGAGTGTGAGAGAGGGAAAGAGCAAATACAGTTGATCACAGATGCAAAGATCTACTTTAGCCAGGAAATGTGTGTTGTGATCCAAATATAACCCCAACATATGTGCGGTCAAAA
>NTHP01000522.1:114943-164283 GCA_003416845.1 Oplegnathus fasciatus
CCCCCCTTGTTCTCACTTGCTGAACTCCTGATAAACTCAGCCTTTCAGAGCTACAACATTCCTCAGCCTGGCACATTCCCCACTAAATAGGCCTGGACACCTCAGAGATCAAACACAATCTCCATTGTGCTGCAATTACCCAGACCTCTGTCTCAGTTCCCCTGCCCTACACCCCCACCTAAACGCTTTCCTTCTCTCTCTCTCTCTCTGTCTAACTCTCTCCACCCACCCCTACATCTCTCCTCCATATCCCTCTTTCCCTCTGGAGATGATGGTTCTGACGCACTGGTCTCAACAAAAGCAGGCTTTGTTTACAGAGAGAGTCTTTGGAGAGGAGTCCAGGGCAACCGAGTGCTGTCAGAGGGGAAGTGTTGGCTGGATGCTTCACAGAGCGCTGAGAACCAAGCATGTGTACATTCGTTAACACATGATCCTGTGACCCTTTCTGCTCAATTGCATCACTTTAGAACATGTTAACTCTTTGCTGGGTAGGTCATAGTGTCACGCTTGTGTGAATGTCTTTTTTATATAATGTATTCATGGAGAATGTGTGGTCAACATGTTGAGGTTTGGAGCGCTGCATTGTTATTTATATTTGCTAAATCTAAGCTGAATTCAAAATGCTGTCTCTAGATGTGGTTTTTAATTTGTAGTTGAAGACAGTGGATAGTTTTTTTCTCCTATTGACATTACCACAGTATATTGGCTCACAACGTTGCTCTCATCCTCTTTGCTTCACAGGCTCATAAATCTTCAATGTTCAGAACAAAGTGTCCTTCAGGACCTTGGGCACTTTGACCATCAGTTACACAAACATTCTGTTTGTTGGTTTAGACAAAAGTGAAAGCATATGCTACAGGAACTATAACTCACTGAGATCCACACAAATCCCTGCTGAATAAACTAATGCTGAATAATGCTTTCACTGTTTCAGTCCAGTGTGGTGACATCATTCCCGATGGCAGTTCACTTCACGGTCCATTAATTGATAGACTGTGTAAAGTTAAAACTTCAAATCAACAATAAAAAATATTAACAGAAAAAGGGGGAAAAAAGACAAACGGCAAACTACGAGCATATTACAATCAAGGCGACTCTACTGTGAGTAATCCCAGGGCAAAGGAGGGGCAAAATTCCTGGTGTCTGGCTCTTTCCGCCTGATGACTCTGAAGCGGTGAGAGCTGCGGTGGGAATGCGAGGTCATGCTGTCTGCGTTCTGTCCCCCATGATGCATCTGCCAGCGAGTGCGGCCCCACTGTTAGCTATTATGTACCTATTAGCCTTGATTATCTTCTGATAGCCGAGCGCCAGTTGGTTTCACTCAGTCTGACAGTCGCAGCACTTTGTTTAACCTTTCAACTGCCGGGGCAGCCACCCCTCAGCCCCGTCCAACAGAAGAAATAATGAGGGGGAATCAAGCAAAGGAATGGGATGGGCAATGGGAAAACAAAGACAACATGGAAGCGTTTAAGATCCTCAAGAGTACCACTCCAACTAACACCTTCTCAGTGATGTCACTGGATGTTGTATTTGGCTTGTTGAAAGATGCCGCAGCATTCCTTTGCTACACTATCTTACAACAAATGTAAAAAAAAATGTAATAAAAAAAAGCTTTGACGGAAACACAAGCCACAAGCAGGATAATAAACCCCTCTTATCTTCCTCTACACATCCCTTTATGTATGTTGCCTGAGTGACACAACGTGGACACTTACAGTCTGCTTTCTCTCGCTAACATCCCCCATGAGTCTTCACAGATCTGCCTGCCAGACATATTCAATTTGCAGCTCTTCCTGGTCCCCAGTCTGCAGACGTGAGGAGTTATCTGAGACAGAATGAGAAGTGAGAGTAGAGACAGAGAGAGCGGCTGGGATAACATGGAGCCACGCGGAGCTCAGTTTCTCTGTCCCTGCCTTGTGTTAATCTCTCTGGAGAGACAGAGGTGGCCATGTTGGGTCAAAGCCTCTACATCAAGAGCCGCAGGCCTGGACAGCTGACCTTGGTCTGGGAGATGGGAGGTGACAAGAGAGGTGGGAGTTGGGACTGTGTATGTTGGGTTACGGAGGGCAAGGGAAAGGGGAAATGTGTGTGTGTTTGTGTTGCAGAGAGATAGGGAAAGAATGTTTGTCAGTGTGTGTGTTTCAGTGTGTTTGTGCTTTATCTGTTTGTAAATGCACACGGTGACACACCAGACCCCCTGTGGCAAGGTCTGTGCCATAGAACTTATGCTAAGAAGTGTCCAGCTTGTGGTCCGTGTGTGTGTGTAAGTGTGTGTGCCCTTGCAGCACGTTGACCTGTGATAAGCCCAGTGGAGAGGGCTGGACCCCCGCTCAGTGACAACCAGAGAGGGCAGGCAGAGGGCAGAGGGGGACGATTCACCGCCCCTTAATGGGCCCTGAGGTGACGGAGCTTGGGAAGAAGTGGTGGAAGTGGAGAGGAATAAATTATATCATTTTATGTTTACATAACATCTTTAAAGGTCTGGTCCTGTGCAACTGTACGATAGTCACCTCTTTTTTACTCATAAAAAATGTGAAGCTGGGGGTGTTGCAAGGTGTGCTGAAGATCTGTGGATATTTGTGTGAGAGGAAAGACAGCGATATAGGACAGTACTGGTTTTTCAGTAAGCACTGGATTAGCTAGGCCCTTAATTCTACAATATGTCTGAACCATATGCAGCAACGGGAGAATGCAGCAGCAGTTAGGAGTAGATGCATAAGAGAACAAGTGAAATGTAAACAATGGGAAAAGGCAAAAAGACAGACAGAACAGAAATAAAACTAAAAACAAAAACACCACTTTCTGCATCTTGCTTCAAATTTGGCAGTATGTAGGTCCAACCTTATAACACTGAGCTGCTAATTCTAAGACCATCAATGACAATGCAAGAAGAAGAAACTACAATTCAAGAATCATCAGTGAGGGTAAGTTAAGTGACTAATATTGTAAAATATCCAATCTTAAAGCAGTCTTTATGTTATTGCTGCAAATGCAAAAATCTATCTTTCTATATGTCTGAACATGCTACTAATGAGTAAAATAAAAAAAGTCACACTGAATGTTCACGAGTGTGCGTTTAGTTTTCACTTGAAGAGAAGAACAGGTGTCAATGGTCACCTACACTTCAACAACAGGAGACGAACAAAAATTGCACAAGGCCTTTGTTCTTGGATTTGATTTTCACCTCCGCACCACCTGTTAACCTTTGTCTACCACTTTGCGCTCCTGAGCTGCACCTCCACCCACCCATCAGAGGCAGTCAGGGTCGGGGAAATAAGCATCTATTTTGGAGTAGAGTGCTGTATGAGTACAAGTTTCTATTAATACCTCACCATCCGGATAATAGGAATCTCTAAATGGCCAACCAGCTGCTAGCACTGCCAATCTTTGTTAATCCCTCTCTCTCCCTTTTCCACTCAGATCCTCCGTCTCCTCTCCTTACGTTAAATGGCAGTGAGTGTGTGTCTGTGTGTGCGTTTGTGTGACCTGCAGGGACCTTTTGCTGTGACACAGACTGAGGTCGTGAACTCTGAGCTTACTCGGCCCACCCCACAAAGATCGCAACACCATTTATTTGCAAGTTTTAGAGTGCGATCTTCTCTCTCAAGCACTTTACACACAGACATGCACACATGTGCTGCAGACACACAAGGACAAGAGCATGCGCACACACACTCACAAAAATGCACAAACACGTACTTGCACCCTACGCACAGTCTCTCCAGCCTTTAATCCTTCTCGTTTAGTCAGCGGGGGAGTTTGTGTGCAAGGTCCCTGCCCTTTGTATTGATCACATTGAACATGAGGAGGACTTCCACGCAAGGGCCTGTCCTCTGAGAGGAGACATGTATGAGGAGAATGAAAGGTCAATAGGAGCAGGAAATAGATTGGCAGAGGACACACAGGGACAAGGCAAGGCAACAACAGAAACTGAGTGGGTTGGAAAGGTACAGGAAAAAATGAACACAGAGAAAAGGCAGCAGCCAGGGCCAATCCAGTTTTATTGTGTGTAAATGAATCAAACATTGTGGAGGTCAGAGCACTTCCACCTCAGTAGCGACCTCACTGATCTTTTGAATCAAATGAAATTGAGGATAGCCCACGTGAAGCATCAGCATTAATCTGATAATCTATGATCACAAGGTGGCACAGGTGACAAGTGCCCTGACACGGCCTGTGAACTCATCTAGCATCACATTCACCTTATCACAAAGTGTCAGGTGTATTAAGGAGAATAAGACACAGACGGAACAGAAAGCACACACGCAGTTTCTTCAAACAGCGTTTCCCCTTCTTTCACGGCACAGACAATGCTCCCTTACATGCTTTGTTTGAACGAAATTCATTATCGTGTACAAATTTGTCTCCGTCTCTCATTAGCTGGGGTTATGTCTCTTAACCCCCATTACAAGATCAAGTCAATTATTCTATTAGTCTTCACAATCGCAGCAAACAACAGGATTGGCCTGTCTTGTCTCTCAAATGTTCTGCAGAGTTAACTTCACCAGTCTGGTGTGATGAGCTGTTACAGTATGGAGAGTTAAGTTCCATCTTTCTCCTTTTTTAGGTTTTCCCTTGTCTGTGTTAGGGATTATTTTATGCAAGTTTAAAGTTATAGCAATGTAGACAGATGGCCACATGTAAGCACAGAAAATGTGAGGAAATTTACTGGCTTATACAGTACAGTATGAAACTACCACATATTAAGCTCAGAGAATAAATAATTACTATAAAAAAAACCACAAGGTTTGTGCGTGTCACATAAAGTCCTGGAATTGGTCACAAGTAAGCGGGACAGAAAAGAAAAAAATTGCAGGACGGTGAAGGAGTCAGGAAATGGCACGGAAGCAAAGGAACTCCTTTTAGTGTAGTTTGTTTTAATTAATCAGATTAAGTAAAAAACCCTCAGCAACAACCCACTTTCTGCTTTCGAGTGGCAGCATCTTATGGGTCCCTGCATTCCGTTAAGCACTTTAGGCTGATCAGTGCCCCAGGAGGCCAATAAGCAGATTAGGCCTGATTAAAGTCGTATCAGTGGAATTTGAGCAGGGGACCTGCCAGGACAGACACACTCAGTGGTGCACCCCTCCTTCCCCTCCCCTCGCCCCCTCACCCCTAAATTCAACCCCCTGCTTGTTTATGACTCACCCTGGCACCTATCCAGATGCCATCAGCACCAGTTCATCCCTTACTTCACCAACATACATAACATACATTATTACGCATATGCGCACACACATCCTACCAGATATGCACGCATACATGACATGTGTGCACAGTGAGCGTGTGCTTTCACCTCAAGGACGGGTACAACTCAACTGTTGCTTCTGCGTCACCAGTGTAAAACAAGGCAAAACAAGACTGTCACTGGATGAGTTCAATTTTCTCAGAAGGGTGCTATGCCTCAGGGACTTATTACACCCACTCCCCTACATATGTAGTAATGCACATGACAGCCTCTTTCTGAAGACCTAACACATCCCGTAACACTTTCACTTTCTAGCTGGGAGATCAATAAGAGACAGCGCGAGAGAACGTATGGAGGGGTGGTAAGAGGGTGGGTGAGAGAGGAGGAGCAGCAGCCAGAACGAGGGCAATAAACAAATTAGTAAATGCTGATTTGTGGATTTGTGGCTTTTTGCCTCATTTGGAGTAAAAGGGTGGCCGGCTGAACGAGAGGTAACAGCAGGTTTCCTTTCTCCGGATGCAGGACAGTAAATCACCATCTTCTGACTGGCTGGTTGCCTGACAGCTTGACTAGCTGACTGACTAAGTACATGGAAACTGAAGTCTCATTAGCATGTTGTACAACCACAGAGCCAGTAAGAGTGAATTAAAATTCTATCTTAAATGAAAAGCTTAAATGGGCATTATTCAATCATGTTATGCAAAATGTAATGTTTAGCGTGTATCAGCATCTTCAACTTCCTTAGCTGGTAGGCTGTGTCCTGTCATAAAAGTGGGCATGCCCACTTGTCTTGACTTTTACTGGGGGTGGAGACATCTCATTGTGCCAGGCCATGAGAGCTCCGGGAAGATGCTGTTCCCATATCTAAACCACATGCTCCTTGTGCTGTGACAGTCCTCCATACAACAGAGCACTAAAACCCTGGGGGTGAATTTTTAAGTACTGCTGGACCATCTGTGGAGGTGGGCTCAGAGCTGTAGACTGACAGAGTTTGGCCACTGGGGTTGTCACTGACAGCCATATTAGCACAAGTCTGCTTTTCTGTGTATCACTGGCTCTGTGTAGGCTGGAAATAGGTTAAGACTAGACCAAGACCAAGCTAGATCAGGCTAGAGTGGGCCAGATCTGACAGAAACTACCATAACTTCCTGGAAGTATAAATAACCCTCCTCTGTGTTTGTGTAACCTCCACAGGCCCCCTCTGACAGGCTAGTCATACACATTATACACACTGAAACATATATTCCAAATGCAGCTGAGCAGGCACCCGTGCATGCACACACAGACACACACACACACACACACACACACACACATACGCCACCGTCTCCGGTCCATTTCTCATCCAGTGTGTTAGCCCTGCAGCCTGTTATCCTGACCCCAGGAGAGAACGGGTCAGGTTTGGGGCCAGAGAAGGTGTTTCTGATGAACTGGGTGCTTGGCTTGTACAGACACTATGAGTGATGTTCACATGTTGGCCTCAAGAAGGACGAGGTTGGGGAAATTAGAGGGAGGTGATAGCGCCAGGAAAAGCTCTATACAGTTTCTCACCCGCTGCTTGTAGTTAAAATCTCTCTCTGTCTTTCTTACACTTGACTGATGATTCTTAACATCTGTCGGTATCAGCCCTCTCTGTTCAGACCTAGAAATCCAGACTCCAGAAAAATCCAGGTTGTGTCTAGATATAGCTGAGGCAGTTTGCAGTTCATACCTGGCATCAGTATGTATCTCAAATGCATCTCGAGTGACCATGTATGATTAGATTTAGCTTCTCTGTTCACATTTGATTTTATCCATAGGGAACTGAGACCATTACGGAAAAGAAAATGTATATTTTTACCTAGTAGAACAGCTACAAAAGAGAATTACTGTGGCTATTTCAGTGGATTTGTAGCACTTAAGTTGACTCAGTTAGGGACAATATTACTTCATGGAAGGACTTGTGGCTTGACTGGCTGGAACCCAAGGCCTTCTCAGGTACCTTTGGATTCAATAGCACCTGTATCCCACTTATGATCTGGTCACCCAAGACACACTCTAGTGCCAAGTGTGTTAAGCCACAGTTTCTCTTGCTCTCCCTCTTCCGGCAGTTTGCCACGAAGATGTTGCTGTTTATGCCTCAGCTTGAGCCCAGTAAAAGTGATGGCTGTGTGAGGATTGTTTGACAACTGTTTAGAAGAGTCCGTGGAGCTCATTAGAAGGATAGATAGCCAGCCTGGTGGCTAGGACAGGAGAGACAGATGAATGGCAAGAAAGATAGGGTGATAACAGAGATAAAAGAGGGGGGGGAAGAGAGGGAGACAGATAAGCATACAGTAGGAGTAGGGACAGTCAGTGGATGTGGTACATGTAAACCCTTTGTCATCTGCTACTTGCAAAGTGGGAAACTATGTATATATTTCTGACGGGGGAAGGTGTGGTTATGTGTGTTGGAGAGATGTGAGGTAAGAGCACTGTTTGCTAATGGGTAACCTGTAGGTCATTCATTCTGAGTATCAATTAGGGATCGGAGGCTACATCCCCTGTAGCCTTCACACATACACAAGCTTTACACCCTCTGGCACACCCTCACACACAAAGCGCCAACCCCCCGTTCTGCCAGTGACCTGCAATTGACTGTTTGAACCCTAGTCTTAAGGTCAGGTGGGGTCCCACACTCCAGGGTCAGGGAGTGGTCATTGTGCACCCCCCTGAACAGTTTTGTCTCAATACCAATCCTCTTTACTACCCTGATTTATGTAATTAGCAGGTTGAGGAAAACTGTAGTTTAAAAAGAAGCTCTGATGGCAAAACACAGCCTGGCTTTCTCTCTAGTTTTCTCTATGGCATCTCTATCACTTCTGCCACGCCCTGAGAACACAAACATACTCCCAGTATGCTGTAGAGAATAAATTCTGATTGTCCAGTGGGGTCCCAGCAATCCTGTCTCCCCTGTGGTTTCAACCATGAAGTCATTTAGCTTTTAAGTGCTGGGGAAAATAAAGTCTCTTGCCCCCCCAAAACACACACACACACACACACATTTTCTCACTCAACCCCACACCTCCTTTTGGTCTTCAGAAGAATGCAAAAAAGCCAGCTGATTCATTGTGGAGCCTCCAACGTTCACTGGTAATGAATTATTTTAATGACGGGAGACTTACAAAAACAAAGCTCTTAAATCACAAAGCTACTCAAGACATTGTGAAGGGCCATTTTCATCCTGTCCAAAGCACCATTTGGCTCCCATGAACCAAACCGACATAGACAAAAGAAAATAGAAAATATAACCATTGCAAAAGCTTTTGTTGTAGGATCAACAGATTTTAACCACTTTTTAAAAGTCAGCAATTACAGGGGATTACTTTTTTTGTAAACAACAGTTCAAACAAACTTAGGATTGTATGTTAAGAAAATTGTACAACCCTTGGATTTAAAACTTTTTTGAGAGAGGTGATGATTCAACTCCTTTGAATACACCTTTCTATATAATGCAGTCCAGTGCAACAGCTCCACAAAGTACATTCCTAAAAATTCCCATAGCTAACTCAACAGCCCTCTGATACAAACAAAGCATTACAAGCTTCACAAAGATAGGAATAAACATTGCACCTGCGTGAGTAAGAAGAGGCTCAGAGTCTGGAGTCCCAGCCAGGCAAATAATCCTCTGCCAACATCAGAAAATCAGCCATACAGATGGTTTCATTGGAATGTTTTACTATCTCTAGGTGATGTAAAAACCCTCAGACACACCCAGTCAGGAGCTAATACAAGTAGCAAAAACATTGGCTCTTGGCATTTTTTGTAGGATACATAGGTAGCCATAAGTGTTTCTTTGACAGTTTACGTATGTCATTTCCTATGGCAATGGCTATAAACTGGATGTTCACAAAGGCGGGGACATACAGCGTTGTTATTGTTTACATTTAAAAAAAGGTTTATAGAAGGAAGATCCAAAGGATCCCTGCCACACACATGCATTGATGCATATGTCCACACACATAAAGATAGGTATGAATGTGCACACAGATACAGAAATACATTGTTCAGTGGAGTGGCTGACCCACTAACATCCTCTAATCCACAGGCCACAGCCACTCCAGATAGCATCTTCATGCCTGCTGTGGGCAGCCCACACTTATTACCTGGGATATAATCATCTCCCATTTCTCTTTGCTTCTCCCTCTGGCTACACACAGGAGCACCTGTCAATCAAAGTGGCCACTAATGTGCCCCATATGAGACCCAACAAGCGAGGAATTCTGGAAATCCCATATTCTGCCCTTTTATTTACCCTCCTGATAGGTAGACAAATTTCCTTATTGACATGGGTAATGTGGTGATCGGAGGAAGAGGAAGGATATTCTCCGTTTCTTTTTTTAACAGACCAAATATTGCTTATTTGAAGTAGTGGTGATGGAGCAATAGATAGGGAAGCATGATGTTATGGATCTGTGGGGTCTGGTTGAGACTTCTTGTTTTGAAATAATTAAATGTGATCTCTCGTGCCCTTGATCCTGGGGGGTAAAGGAACACAAGCAGGTGAAATGAACCACATAATTGAAAAATCCAGAGTGCAATCCAAAACTAAGTGGCCTTCTGAAACCATACCACGGTGGGCACAACAAATTTAATAAATAACTGCTGGGCACTCCAGGGGGGTTTAGGGGGGGCTCTGCTGTCCCGTCAAAGGGGCCCAATGTTTCCAGAGGTCGCAGAGCGTCCGCCGGGAGCGGAGGTGACACCGAGTGTGTTGTCAAGCGTAAATCCCATTGCAGAAGGCCCTCGCAAGATGGGTGTCCATATATCAAAGGTCTCACTGACTCGGGCTGCCATTTGATCTCCGCTCAGGAAATTCAAAATTCCAGGCAGATGAGGGGTGAAACTGAGAGGCCCTTAAGCCCAGCTTGTGCTAGTGATTAGGGGCAGCTGTTTCGATTCACATTTCGAAGGACTTGAACTCTGCAACCTGCCACATTTTTACGTGGAAAGGCGGTGGCCATGGCCGTGGTAGTGGTAGTCTAAGGCCAAGATGGGAGAGTAGGGGGGTCATGGAAATGATCTGAGAGATGTGATTAAAATGCATGTAGGGAGTGCTTTATGTGTTTGACTGTTTTTTTGTTCAATCATGAAAAGCCTTCAGAATCTTTTAACAACTGATGTTAACGATCACTGCGTTTATAACACTTTGCAAATATGATTTTGCTTGTTTTAATTAGTATAAAATTTCCTATAATAATTTAAAGGAAATGTTTGTACCGTCATCTTTCATGACTACAAAGAAAAAAATAACTATTACGGCATTTGAATGTGTTTCTTGGCATATCCCCCTTAGCCACATATACATCAGACAGATAATTTCAAATAGAGAAGTATGGGACAGTGACTGCAAGTCCAAAGTACAGGGACATTCATTTTCTTTCTTTTTCCTGCAAAAATTATACATTTATATATTTTGTGTTTGCATTATTAATGAAAAAACTACTAATGTAACCTACTGATGCACTAAAGTTTACAATGTAAACAGCAAAAAACTATTTGTAAGCATCTCACATGTCTGGAGATATTTCAAGGTGACCACAGCATTATACTTTGAAACACCTCCCTCTAGTAGGACAAGTCATTAGCCATAACAGAGGTAATGACACTAGGTCGCTGACTTTAGTGAAAGGACTGAATGAAAGGACATGAAATGTGAAGGATGAAATAGATGAAGGATGCCTAGGACAGATGCAAAAAAGAGTGGAGTGATAAAAGGCAGGACATTGAGTTAAAGAGAGAGGGAGAGGTGTGTGACAGACACGGGGAGAATGAGGGAACGGGCGCAGAGTGGTGCAGGCACATAAACGATTAGTCCCAAACATGAGCTGACAGCTGGATGCCTGACCTTGGCTGGATTTGAGCACAACAACCCCCAGCGTTCATTTACATCCTTTCCATGCCAAGTCATTTAGACACAATTCTTATTCCAGTGAAAAGGAGGAGGAAGAGGAGGGAACCTCAGGTCAACCCTTTCTAAAAGACCTCCACCAGTCAGCCAAGTTTAGAGGCGTGGCTTAGAATGAGGTGCCGTTGGCATTATAGACAACCTTCACACCCCTCAGAGTCCTTTTGGGCAGACTGACACATTCACATTCAGAGTCATATTACTAAGTGTCAATGATGAGATGCTTAGAGGTGTTAGTGAGGAAAGTCTAGGCCCCCTATTTTTACTGCCATGTAAGTTGGGGAGATGCCCAGCTTATTAGACCATGATCTATCTGCTCTTAAACAGGCTTGGAGGTCATACAACTGTTGTGATCTAGGTCAAGGGTGAGCAGCTGACATGTCAATCGGTGGATGACCACACTAACTGACAGAGGTACAACATCAATATTAAAGACCTTGTTTGTGTCCCATTTCATTTTCAAGAATTCAGTCAACACAGACCAAGATTACACAAAAACTCCCTGGAAAACAAATGCCTCAACAGAGGGCAACATGACACCAAATAGATGTCAATACAACAGTCTGTCTACATTTTCTCTGAGCGACCTTTCACTCCTCTTTAACCTTTTGAACTTTCCATTCTGCACCTACCTGTAGATAATCCTAAACTAATGATTCTCTTATCAGGGAGCAACAAGAGAGGCCAGTGACCCCTTGACCTGCCTCAGATACCTAGTAAGTGATTGTTTGAGGACACTTGTCTGAGAATACATTCAAGGATCTAAGGCTCGTCACTCGCACGAGATGACATAGGGGTTGAACTACTCTCAGGAATCACACTGCTCTGATCTGAGGACTTTAAGGTGTTAAGGGCCCAAACTACTACTAAAATGTTTGTGATTATTCAACTCTTGATATTATGATATTAACCATGCTTTGTGAAATCACATTTATTGCATTATATCACACAGTAGCAAACAGTAGCTGTTCATAATTTGAACATAAAGCCTCCACCAGAAAGCGATGAATATTGGGAGGTAGCATTTAATTGGATCAGCCATCCGGGCCCTGTGAACCCCGCTTTGCCATTCACCCAAGTGAGAGGAACCCTCTGCCAGGCCTTTCTGCCACCCTTATGTGCTGTGGGCCGTGCCCTGGATTTATGGCACATTTCACACTCCACCACCATGCAGAGAGCCAGTGATCTGGACCTAGCACTGGGGCGTTAATTGGTCAACCTCTGCCAATAAGCAAGACAAATAACTCATGACTGCCTGGGCTTTCCAGAGGTACTGTAGATGACATCCCTCATTTTCTAGCGTCGTGTTTACCGGTGTTCGGTTATTACTTGTGTGTGCTTTCATGTGAACACGCTCGAGCCGGCAGGTGGGGGAGATTTCCAAACTACCAGGAAATGAGAAGTGGAGTGTTTCAGGTATTACCACTGCCATGCTCCCATCCCCTGGGGCTGAATTAGACTCACATCTGACTGAGAAGAGTAGAGCAGAGTGTGTCTCTGTGTGTGTATATGTGTGTTGGTCAGTCAGCTTGTTCCTGCACCTGTCTGTGTTCCACATTGAAGCGTACATGTGTGGGATGTGGTTGTATTCAGAGGAGCAGAGGGAAAAGTATCAGTGGTGTTTAAAGCTCAGCACTGACAAGATGAGTGTGTCAGAGTGATACCACAGATACAGTGCGGTGCGCAGTGTTCTCTTCACCGAGCAGTGGACTTACTTTGGTTTGTACAAGTGCAAAAGGGATTTTCTGTAATAAACCCTGACTTATTTCCACACGTTGTTTTCCACCTCTCTCAGCTTCTCTCTCTCTCTCTGCTGTGTCCATTTTCATTACATTCAACATAAACAAGGAGAACTAATTTCATGCCAGGTGAGGAAATATGACCTTCTTTACTCAACAGTGTGTATGTGGGCGTGTGTGTGTGTGTGTGTGTAAGTGGGTAAGTGTGCCATGCTTATTTAAAAGTATATCATCAGCTAATATATTGCATATTCCCACATGTTTTATTTGCTTCCTCAGATGCCACAACAACA
The DNA here is from genome assembly GCA_003416845.1 of Oplegnathus fasciatus. Taxonomy (NCBI): domain Eukaryota; kingdom Metazoa; phylum Chordata; class Actinopteri; order Centrarchiformes; family Oplegnathidae; genus Oplegnathus; species Oplegnathus fasciatus. Next base: position 128,090 of record NTHP01000522.1, read on the forward strand.
TGTAATTGCACCACACTGTGTAGCAATGCGTGTAATACCGTCATACTGTCAATTATCTCTGTAAGTGTGGACATTTTCTGAGCTTGGTTAACCCCAAATGTTAGCAGCTAACACAGAGCAGCACACCAAGCATGAGGCCCAATACACTAACTCAGCCCAGTCCTGTGGCTCCGAAATTCCTCCAACTTTATTGTGTTAGGGCTAATTATTTTTAATGTGCTGTGTTGTAAACTATTACTTTAGGAAGACCCTGTTCTAATCACCCATGTGCTTGCTTATATAAACTGGTAAATTGGTTAACGACAGCAAGTCTCTTGGTCTCTTATTCATTTCGTCCTGGCCTAGTCAAAGAGTGTTTGTGCAGTTGCAGATGGGCAGTAAATCAAACTCACTGTAGCATTAAAGCGCGGCCAAGACTCCGGCTTTTGTTTCCAATTGAAACTATGTATGTGTTTGACCCTGAACGAATGAACCACACTCCACTTCAAAAGAGGGTGCCACTGAAGTTGATTTTACAATCACAAAATGTACATCACTCGATACCCTGGCGAAGCTGCAGTTAAATCAAACAAGCAACATATGTTTAGAGGTTTTTTATTTGTATGAATGTTTGTGTGTGTGTGTCTGTATATGTGCATGTGTGCGTGCGTGCTTGTTTTGAGCGCAGGGAGAGACGAGATAAACTACAACTGAATCTAAAAATGTATCCTTTGTCTCGTTCTGGAAGTCTTGCTGCTTCTCCATTGACACCAATGTAGCTGTGACAAAAAGAGCCATTGATATAATCTTCGACCATGACAGGCATTAAAGGGCCTAATTCTGCCCGCTTCTGTATTAAGCAACTCTAAAGCTGATTTCAATTGCCAGCTCCTCAGTGGGGGGGCAGCAAGGAAGCAGACAGACAAGGGAGGAAGGAAAGAAGCAAGCAGAATCTAGCTGGCAGGCAGAGTAGAGCACCCACCCTCAGCCCAGAGCCTGTAAACTCAGATTAGGGGGTGGATCAAAGCCTGGATTTAATCTGGGCCACTGGGCAAGGGCGGGCATTATGGCACGGTGGCACTGTGTGGCACTGAGGTTTGCCCTCACCACACACACGTGGATGTGTTTGCATGAAAATGCACACATTGAACCCATTCATGTGCAAACAGAAATGCATGTGTGCACACAAACACACACAGATACAGTATATGATACTTTGAATCAATAACCAAGGAGGTGATCCAAGTTTAAACCCTTGATCTATCTCTCAAGAAGGGCCACAGGCAAAAGGAAGACACTGGGCGACTGTGACATTGGAAGGAAGAGGAAGTGTAAAAGGCGAAGGAGGGCTTAGAAATGAATGTTAAGGGTTGACAAAAGGCAAAAAGCTCCATAACCTCCACTCTCCACCCACGACTCCATACAACCCCAAAAACACTCAATTTGACACACAAACTCTGTCTTACACAATCTTTTAAACACACCATTACAGACAGTCACACACCCATACAGTAGTATCACACTCCTGTTGTGAGAATAAGGATACGTGTAGCTCTTCAGAACAGCCTTATTTCCCCCCTCTACACGACCTGAGCATTAATTTTAGTGTGTAAGACTGTTTGGATTGTTTGGAGTGTAATTCTACTCTGTACACACTTGCTGCCAGTAGGCCTTCCTCATAAACAATTAATCCGCCGTAAACTTCCATCTATGACACTAAAGGCGTTCACTCTTGCCTTTTTAGACATTTTTTGTCAACCTTGCTAATCAGCTTTTGCAATCCATTAACTTGATTGTAACGCTCGGAATTGGATAATTTGCCTTTGTGGGCTTACTGTGATGCGCCTGATACACTGTGTAATTATTAGCTGGCCACATTGTCACAGTAAACATAAGCATGGAAACACATTTGCACTATAACTACTGTATAGCTGAATACTGTATACTGAGCTAGAGAATTAACAAGAGTGTAGCTATGTGAAACAGATGTGCACTTGTTAATTTAACGTTAAGTATGAAAAAATGTTTTTGTCAGACATTTTTGTCTCGCTAAGACCTCCTCTTGTTAGAGGTGAACTTCACAAGTTGTTTTGATCGCTGAGTCAGTCTGTAATTTGCCTTTGGGGTGTATCTGAATTCAGCCTTCCCCCAAATCTACCCACGTACCCCTAAGGCAAAGCTCTGAATGTCTTTAAAGGAGTAATGGGGAGACGTGCCAGTGTAATGTAGTGTGCTGACTTTTCTTCAGTCCTCCTAGACTTCTCCCCCCTCCTGTCTCTTCTCTGTCTCCTCTTCTCACACACACAGTGCTTAGTAGTACATACGCACACACAGAAAGTGATTGACTCTCGCACATAAAAGCAGACCTTTGCTTTGCTGGTTTTACTTGATTAAAGTCGGAGCATTGGGGTCTTGGGCTATGCTCTGTCTAGGACAAAGAGCTATATTTGTGGGGTCCGTTCTCCCTCAAAGACCCTCTTGTCAGGGGAGGCCCAGAGAGAGCGCTGGGGGAGCACAGACCAGCTAAAGGCCAGGCCATTTATCATAGTCCACCAAATGAAAGAACCTAAATGTCTCTTTCTTCGTCCCATCTCTTTCTCTCTTCCAATCTCTCCCTTTCGGCCTTCTCTCTCTCTTTTTTCCACTCTCCTTCCCCTCATCTTCTTTCCTCCCCTTTGTCCAAATCCAGTGGGAGTAGGGTAATAGCAGCTCACTGGCGTTGCTTGTAACAGAGCGGAGATCGGAGGAGCTGCTTGGAAGCGGGCCCCTCTCACGCTGGGGCCCTGGCGCTTTTTTTGTATGTCGCAGGGTGATTTGTCAGGCTGTGGTGGCAGAAGTCGAGCCCCTGAGGTTGAAAGGCTATGACCCCAGGAGTGCTGTGTGTGTGTTTTTGTGTGTGTGTATGCGTGGAGTGCTGGAGACCCGCCCCGGGCTCAGTCATAATAGACCTGAGCCCAAAAGAATGGGGATCCAGGCTGGGACAGGGGACCACAAAGGCCTCATCTGCATACTTCAGGTAGACACACTGTGATAGGAACTGACAGGGGCGTGACAGACTCAATGGTAGTGGGGTACGGTGGAGGGGCGAGACTCTGTGTGAGTGTGTGTGTGAAGATATGGCGACCAATGGGAACGTTTACCACTTGCCTCCACTCTTCCTGGCCCTGACTGAGAAAAATCAATAACTACTAATCTCTCCCAACATAATAAAAAACAAAATAGTAAACAATGGCTTTGTTTACCCATCTGTGTGTATGCCCCCTCTGTGCCTTTGTGTGGACCGCTGGCCTGCATGCGAACAGGGCAGAGGGCACGCACACACACACATACACACACAGAAAGGCTGACAGCTGACACACTGGGCCAGCTCTTAGCCATGCTTCCCTCCTTCCCTGCCTTTCTCTCTCAGCCTCTCCTTTTGTCATTAAAGAAGGAAACACTTTCTCACTCGGTTTGTTTGTTTACTGGTTCCCACCTCTCTTTGGGGAGTTAGGAACAAAAACAGAATTCGTTCTCAGCTGGCCGCCTGCCTCGTCCCTGAACACACCCCACTTCTCCTTCTCTTCCTCTCCTCCTCTCCCGCTCAGCATCCTCTCAGCATGGATGAGTAGATTACATATGCTTCCTTTCTGAATGAGTTCACTCGTAAATAATGGATTGATTTATTGTGTGTCTGTACAACTCTCAAGGATTTTTTTCCCCGTCAAAGTGTCACAGTGGTGGTTTAGTTTGTCTCTGAGGGAGAGTTAAGTTAGGGCTAGATAAGCGCTCAGAGAAAGGGCACGGGGCTGCTTTAAGTATGTATGTAGTGTGCATACAGTACACGCATGCATATGTGATGACACACATGATGAAGAAACCTGATGAGTTGATTCATGAATTCAACAAGTTTTCTAACTCCTGAAGCATACTGTGTGAAGCTTCATCGAAATGCTTCGTTGAGTCATCAAGCTCTCTCTCCCTTTCTGAAAAATCAGCAGCATTGGAAGCAGATGCTGCTTTCTATAAATACAGGACGAGAGGGTGGAGGGTGAAGGCCTCCCTGTACTGTCCTTCAGAATACTATCTGGAAACATTTATGATCCACCAACACAAGATAGGAACAGAGCAAGCCAGGGAGAAATGAGAATAAAAGAATGTAAGAAAGAGTAATGAGCAGGAAGAGAAAGTGAGAGAGAAAGAACATGAGAGAAAAAGACAGAAGAGTATACAAATTGTACAAAAACAGAGGCAGAGAAAAGGGGAAATACTTTCTCTCTCCAGTACAGGAATGCTGTAGTGCTGCCAGGTTGGCCAAAGGCTAAGTGACAGCGACCCTCCCGGTTCCTGGTCTAAGGTCACACGCTGCAGTGCAGCACAGAGTCCGTGACAGGGCCTGGATGTACTCAGAGAATGGGCCGCAGCCAACACTAAAGTCGATGCAATTATGAAGCAATTACTGTAATGATCTCCAATGAAACCTGCTATGGCATTGTTAAGGCAGGAACAAAAGGATGGGCACTCCCAATTGTTCCACAGAATGTACTCTTTTCAAATTACACAGGATGAGGAGAAGGAGGAGGCAGGGGGGAGGGAAGATGAGAGAAAGAGAGGAACTGAACGGGGGATGATAGAGTTAGTCGTGAGAAGAGGACAGAGCTGTGACCTGTTCTTGAATTTTGAATTTGTAGTCTATATTTGTGTATGTGTGTGGGTAACTAGACAGAGAAGGACTTTGATACAGTGTTTAGCAAAACGGACAGAAGGATCTAGAAAAGGAGAGTGGGGGTGGGGGGTTATTGGAAGATGAATGGCCTCTAAGATAAATGTATGCAGGCCAGAGCGGGCCGACCCCCACTCTATACCGCCCCACTACCATGACATCAGAACAGAAGGGGAAAGCATCTCCTCTTTGTAGAAGAGCCTAATTTAATTTGTACCTTCCAACGAGGGGTAAATATGTTTGAACTGTCTCGCTGAGCCCGCGGTGGCCCGATCAGGTTCTCACGGGAAACTGCTCCGAGCAGGATATCAAGCCTGCTGCATCACAACTTCACTTTCTAAACTAATCTAATTTCTGGGCTCTTCTTTTCTTACACTCCCCACCCTCGCTCCATCTGTTCCTACGCTCCTCTCCTCTCGCGAGGCTGTCACTCCCTGCTGTCCATGCTTCGTGTCATTCCGGCTCCCGGCGTTCCCCGGGGATGATCCCTGTGACCTTCTCCCTGTCTTACTGGAATTTGACGTCAAAGGTCTTGTTGCTAAGAATGGAGTTTTGTTTAGTAACAAATATGACCCTTTGCCTTTGCTTCTACTCGGTCTCGCGCTCACTCTCTCTCTCGCTCTGACTTTATAACTTGCTTATTCACTCTCACACTCTTTCCCTCTAATTTTCTCTCCCTTTCTCACTCTATCCGTCACTTTCTATCTCTTCTTCCCTTGCATCAATGGATCTTCCTTTCTCTGCCTTTCTGCCCCATGGTCTCGCCTCTCGTCTCTCCGTGGCTATCTCATGTATTATTTCAGTCTACAGGGGCTCAGGGTGGAAATGAAATATGGCGGCCAAGCCTCAACGGGCATGCTCATATTCTGTGTAATTACCTCGGGCTGAGGGCCTGGGCTCGGCTCAGTATCTATAAATCTGTGCCTCTCACTGGCCCCAGCCGCCTTTTGAAACCCTACCCTGCCGACGCATCGTGGTGAGACTATGACCCATGACCTTTCACACCGCCAGGGCTGCTGGGAGTGACCTGTGACCCTGCGTTGGGCTCTCTCAGAGTCTGCTCAGTCTGACCCCTCCGAGCCTCATGACCTCCCAAGTCACAGCTGTGCCTGATCTGTCCTTAGGGGCCGGAAAGGAACACGTCAAATGGGGGTTTTTTGGTGCTAGTGTGTGTGGGAGTGCATGTGTGTGCTGATGTGTACGGATGGGAGTGGGGTGTGGGGGGTAGGGGGGTATGTGACTGTGTTTGTGTATGTGTCTGTATATCCTCACATATCTTCGCCTCTTCCCTCTGCAAGGACCCTCACAGGGGAGTGTATACATAGAGATAGGTGGGTTACAAAAACAACGTGTCTCTTACAGCCAGGGCCGCGACATGTAGACAGGGTCAGACAATCTATCAATCATGCATACAAAGGTCATGGACCCCTAATGGCGGTGTGTCTGTAAGCAATGCTAATGTCATCTGTTAAAAACATATAGTCATAGATGATTTATCGCAATGTATTGATCCGTGAAGATACATCCAATCCACAATTATGGATAAAGTCACAGAAATGTAAATGTCTGATGGCACTGAGATTTAATGAGACACATGGGTACAGGTCACTTAGCGGTCTACATCCTGGAGGTCAGAATGAAAACACAGCTAATAACAGCAGACCCTAATGTCTTAGTCCTTACCCTTCCCTATCTCCTTCTCTATTTTCATTTTCACCTCCCTTTCCTAATCAGAGAGGGAAGTCGATCTCTTCCCTCTCACCCTTTTCTGCCTTTCTTCACCTCTCTCTTCATCCCTTTCTTGGCCTTTGGAGTAACATGTTTGACCACAGAAACTTCTCACCACCTCTGCCCTCCTCTGCCTCCTTCCTTCAGTTTGCCTCCTGGTGTCAACATTAACAAGAGCAGAGGGGCACGTGCTCTTCAGTGCTCTGTGTCTGACCAAAGAAGAGCCTTTCCCTCTAGTTCCACCTTCCCTTTCCTACATTCACACTCCCTATATGCTCTCTCCCCCATTGGCCTTCAGAGCCCCGTGTCCGACCAGAGCTGGGCCTCTGTGACCTGCAGCTGTGTTTACTGTCAACACAGCCCAGTGTTAGGACAGCTGGGAGAACAAGAGAAGGCCAGACAGTAGAGAGCATGAGTGCACATAGGCTGGTCAGCACATGCACACCCAAAAAAACCCACACACATGCGAAACATGCACTTGCACACATGAGGAAAAATATACACAAACATAAACATGTGCTGGCGGAATTAATCTTATACACACACACTTTGAGGTGTACATACTCAAATAAATGAGCAATTTCAGTTTCATGAATATTCACAGGCACGTTAATGCACTCAGTAAGCAGCATTCCTGTGGGCATGTGATGGCGTGGCGTCCCTGTCACCTTTTCCTGTTTCTGTTTTGGGGTGGTGCTGAAGGCATCATGGCTCTGGTGACACACCTTAGGAAGGTTATGCCCTGCTCTGTTACACTCAACTCAGCAAAAATGAACGTGGGTGCCTGCTGATGTTTGTTTGTGTAGGGGGTGCGTGGGACTGCCTGTGGGTATGTGAGGAAAAGTGTGCACCTCAGATTACTTCTTCCTTTACTCCCCCCCACCCCACACACACACACGCACACAGAGAAAAACTTAGTCACACAGAACGGTGATGAAATGTTGCATACTCAAATATCCCCTCGTACTTATTATGTTCCCCCTTTTCCTGTACGCCAGCTGATTCAGTGGGACAGACTCTGGTTCACACACTCTGTATCCTGTCGTGCACTGACACACCATCACAAACACGCACACACACAAACACAAACTTCATACCAGCACTTTAATACATTTCCCTGGGATTTAAGCTTTCATGGGAGCCTGCAAACCCCACCATAGTTGTGGTATGACTCTCCCCATGTGTCCTGTCAGGCCTGGGAGAGAGGAAGCTCCATTAGTTAGCATCACAGGGGAAATTCCCCTTGCTAGCATCGGATGCCATATCGTTTCATCACAAATAACCTTTAACTGGATGATACCATTAATGATCTCACTAATGATGACTAAAAACGTTAAAAGATATTCACATCAATACCACAAACTGGCAATCAGTTACTGCTTACTGGTAGTATAGTCAGTGAGTTTCTCCTGATAGGGCATCTAATCATCCTCATCTATATCATCTATCCATGTGACTAACTCTATCGGAGCGAGATCCTCCACTCCTAAAAAGGTATTGACACTTTCTCATTACTATTGACACAACTTATCAGGCGTCAAGGAGACCATCCTGAGAGGATATTGACATCCTGCTTTTAGTCCCATTGACGCGTTGTCGCATATGCTGACGACACCTGCACACCTTTCCCCATTGTTCACGGCAGACATACATCCAACTTGGCAGCAGACAGCCATAGATAAGTGAACTTACATGCACCCTCATCACCTGTAAACCAGACATGTTGTGTTTTTCTCTCCTTTTCTATGCATCTACACTCTCTCCATCTCTTTCCCTATGGTATGGTTTCCATGGAAACAGAGGTTGCGGGGGAAAAAAATACTGTATCGAGAGTGAGTGAGTTATTTTTTTTCTTCCAATTTCTCTCTCTCACTCTTCTGCTCTCGCTTTCTGTCTCTCTCTCTCTCCCTCCCTCGTTCACTGAAAGTCAAGCAGTGTGCGGAGCGATCAATATCATTAATCAACACAACTCAACAGCACTCAGCTCTGCGGGGAGAGATGAAGAGGCACGGGGGAATGTCAACATGCCGGCCTGGAGTAGTCTTAACCAATGATACATATCACACATCACATGGATGAGAGCTGGGGCGAGGAAGGAGAGACAGAGAGGGACTGGAGAGGCAGACAGAGAGAGACAGATAACTGAGGAATGGAAGTATGCTTTCTAGGTAGAGGTGGAAGGGAGCGAGCAAGCGAAAAGAAAAGGGAGAGATCGAGGTGGAGAGATAGAGGACTTATTACTTGGTTGTCACCTACAGTCTAAAATCCCATATGACATCAGCAGTGAAGTGGTGACGGAGGTGGAGCATTCATTTATCTGACTCATTCTGAGGTATGAGTACAGTCAATAAGTACAGTCACTATTACACCATCTACTGGAGCTGCTACCAGCTGCTGAAACAAATACCTTCCCATCACTGACCACTGACCAAAATGCTTTTTAGGTACAGCGTGTTCATTGGTCAGGGCTGAACCTAAACACTAAGAATAACACAACTTTGAGTTTTATGCTGGCTGTTTTCAATTTCAGGTCAAACTGGTCAATCATAGATGCCCTAATCTGAAACAAAGCACTTGAATACATATGTAGTGCAAATATAATGGTGTATCTATAATCAAATGTTATAATTTAAGTGTAATTACGCATACTGTTTCAGACTGTTTAAGATGAGCCGAGGTTTAGTGAAAGAGATGTAATCTGCAAGCAGGGGAGACTACTGGAGGAATTATGATGGAAGTCACATGACTGGCAAAAGGTGACCAAATTCTCAGCAGGTAACCATACTCCAGGGTTCATGCTTTTGAGTAGAGATGCAACAGATTGTTATTTTCAACATTAATTAATCTGAGAGGGTTTTTTTTTCAATACATCGTTTGGTCGATAAAATGTCAGAAAATAGTGAAAAGCTCATCACAATTTCCAAGAGTCCACGTTGACATTTAAATGACTTGTTTTGTCTAACCAAAGGTCCAAAACTTTAAGATATTCAGTTTACTTTCACAGAAAACTACGTAAATCAGCACATGTTTAAGATGCCTAGACCAGTGATATTTTTTGTGGCATTTCTGCTTTAAACAATCTACTGAAATGATTAAAACAAGTATGCGAATAGTTGCAGATTTCTTTTTCTGTCAATCGACTAATCGATTCAGCTCTACTTTTGAGCTTATCCACCAAATCAATACATAACATCTCTAACATAATGTTTATACATCTGTGTCCTTCTAGAGAAACATTACCACCTCTAGCATAAGAATCTGTAAGACAATACCTACGTGTAATTATTAAACTTGACTGCCTGCAAATAATACCGTGTGCATTAAATACCAAAATTTAACAACTTCTTTAGAAATGAAGATGACCTACTACACCAGAATTTAAACCTAGTCACAAGCAATGCAGGCCTCTAACTTAATCATCACACTAAACTTCTTTCTAACTCAGAAATGGTCAACTTTATTCCAATATGCTAGACAACTGTAGCACCTTTTCATCATATTTGTCCTTGCAGTCACCTCTAGGAGACACTTCTGGGCACACTCCTTCGATAGCTCACTCTCGCTCCTCAACACAACAGCACCTGGTAAAGAGGTACTGTAGCATCACAGGTCGAGGGCAGTGCAATAAGGATCTTCTTTCCGTTTTTGCGCTGGTTGATACTGAAACTGTGTATATTTACTGCTAAAACATGATGTAGACTTAACTTGTCTTTTAAAAATAGGGAAAATAGGGAAAGCATTGAGAATTCTTCTATGTTCCTAACGGTTGAGATTTGAATGTTATGGAAATGATAATGCCTTATTTTCCCAGTCAACCTAAGTCCTGCCTCAAAGCTCAGCTCATAATGATGGGAGAATTGAAGAGGCAGAAGGAGACATCTCTCTGCTGGTGAAGAAACAAAGGAGCGCTTTCTTACAGTCAGTCTCACCCAGTCAGCTTTCATATTACTTTTTCTCCACAGCCTTTAGCTGACGAGTAATAAAGACTCTGAGAAGAAACAAGGTGATAGGAGCTACAGTGGTTGGGAGTCAAATGGGATCATGTAAAAATTGACAGATTCATCAATATGCTATATTAAGTCAGGGAAGTCATTTCCATTCATAAAGTCAAAATAAAGACGAGTTGAATGTGATTTCTTGCTCATAGCTCCCTCACCCACTCCCTCATTATCTCACACTTCCCTTCATTCCCTCTTTACAGTTGTTTTAGTTACTGAATAACTTATCCCCCACTGTATCTCTACCTCTCTTGGCTCTCCTCCCTCTCTGAGTGGAGGAGAGACAACTACTGTGGAGTTGACAGCGGTAGTGGTCCTGTACTGTGGGCCCAGGGTGGGAGGTGAGTGGGAGGCTTGGTGTAGCATGTCAGCCATGCTGTTGGCAGTGGGACTTGCCAGCTCAACTTAGCGCTGCCTTAGAGTTGCGCTAAACAACTCCAACAACTTTGAGGTAAAAGTTGATTTTCTTTCTTCAGTCATACAATGGCTCCAAGCCAAGAATGACTCCATACAATTTACTTTTTCCGTTCTGGCTCATTAATTTTTTCGAATATCCATATTAGAAGATTCAGATTAGTGTAAGGAAGATGCTGTAAATGATTCATTTTAAATTTAATAGCAAAGGGGGAAAAAAATCACATTCATCTTTTTCTAAACAATAAGAACAAGCAAGCTACAGTACAAAAAAAAAAACTTGTTAAACAAATAGTTTCAAATAATTATTTTTATCCAGATTGTGATTCTGCATTTGTGAGTAACCTCTCAGAAGGCAAGGCCCAGAATGTAATGTCAGCATTGCTGTGTGAATCGCTGGTTCTTTAGCTCAAAGCCGAGCGTTCAGATCTGTGGGATTGGGCTGTGCACGGTACACATGCTCTGAGGGAGCACAGCACACCCAGGCAGATTTAGAGTCTTGTTTGTTTATTTCCTCTAAGTGTGCGAGACAGAATGCTTTCCCGCATTAATATTCAGCATCAACTCATACACAACAAGGAAAGGAAAAGATAGAGAGCAGGAGAGAGAAAGAAAGAGAGAGAGATGGAGGTATGGAGGCGGACCTCCTTGCGCTGCTGCTGCTCCGTGAGGAGGCAGATTATTTAAAGACTGATTGAGACGCCAACGTCAGACGGATTGGGAGCGTGAAGGCAATCAGCGAACAGATAAGGAGCTGTTACCTGAAGACGCAGCACTGTGCTGGCTGGTTGGGTAGTCCTCCCTGCACTGTCTGATAACAGCCTACTTTTAATGACCAGTGAAAGCTGGCAGGAGACGGACACTAAACAGATCAACCTCTCCTCCCCTCCGGCTGCGCCTGGCTCTGCTCACTAGATATACTAACCCCCCTCCTCTCATTCCATCCATCCATTCCTCCTGTAGTCTATCTCTCCATCCTGCCATTCCACCATCCACCTATCCCTCAAGCAATGCTAAAAGCAATGCTGCCAACATACACTGTAGCCAAGAGCCATAACGCATGTAAATACAAAAACGCATATCGATGTGCACAGATATCCACACTTGGGATGAATTTGTTCACATGGAAACAATACTCATATTTTTCTTTCAGATGCTTCTTTTTATGTGTGTAACCTTTAGACATATAGAATTCATAAAACAAGACGCACACAAACGCACTTAATACACACAATAATTCACACAAAAGCATTCTCTAAACCTCTTCACTTTAAAAGGTAGGCACTTCTTGCGCTTGCACCGTCTTGGTGGATTACAATTAGCCAGGGATTCTCCTGCAGGGCATAAATGTGTTGCTTTCAGATACAGGGATCCATTTGACTCTAATGTAATTATTGTACAGAGGCTCCTGGTGCCCTCGCCAGCCACAGATTAAGGGCGCTCTCGCCCACCACTTGCTCTCACCTTTGGCTCCTCAGCTGAAACCATGCTAAACAGCCTCACTCATTCTCTCTCTCTCTCTCTCTCTCTCTCTCTCACTCCATCTCTTTCCAAGCTCTCTTCCAATAACATAACCCTCCCCGACGCCTCTGCCTTTGTCTATTTGCTCTCAGCCTCCAGGCCAAGTAAGCTGATAGGCTGTCAGGGGTCAGCTGGCTGTGAGTGATTGGCTTAATGGGCAAGGCCAGAGCCTCTGCCTGGGAGCCAATGAGGAACAGCAGCCTGGCCTGTACCCCCTTGTTGACCTCCGCTAGCCCACAGCAACGGCGACACGCCTCTGCAAACACAGCCTGGGGTGGGAGCACCGGGTAGCTGCCAACAGGGGTCCGTAGCCCCCCCCCACCCCACACACACATTGATCTACCAGTCACGTGCAAATCACACAATCACACCCAATTGTTCACACACACACACACATACACACACTATGAGATTATACATCTGACTGCCAAGTGAGGATCCCTCACATCTCTGCCACCTTTTCACTTTCCTTTTCTCTGTCTTTATCCCTCTCTTTCTTTCATTCCCTCTGTCTTATCCTTTCTCTGCCCATCGCCCCCTCATCCTAACTCTGTCTTTGTGAAACACAGTGCTTGAATCAAAGTGGCAGAAATATTAATCCTACCAGAAGTATCTGCTCCAAGTGTAGGGATCAAGAACCAGGTCGAGGATAGGTGGAGGGGGAGAGACACGAGGAGAGAGAAGTGGGGGGAATGGCAGACAGAAGACAGAAAAAGGAAAAAAGGATGGGGGATGTAAAGTAGCACATTTTGCAGCCTGACTTGGAAGCCCCTACACAACAATTATGGTTCACTAATCTCTAAGTACAGTATAATACAGGTCTCAAACGCTATGGCTTTCTGCCTTGCAATTAGCATAATCATTCATCATAGCACCATAGAAATGTGTTGAACACATGATTTCAGAAATAATGGGCCAAACACAAGACAACATGTGGACATAAAAAAGATAAAAAAAGATAAAACGAGGGTCACTGGAGAACGGTCATTGATTGTGTCCATTTCAAAATATTATGGTTTTGATATATAATCCCAACAGCTTTAATGTTCAATCAACGCAGTTATTTCCATTTTGTCAATTCTTCTCTCCCTCCCTCTGCCCTCACCTCCCTACCTTGTCTCATTACAAAATAACGTCAGGTATTCTACAAGAAAAAAAAAAGAAGCAAGCACATTATTTCCTACATACTTGTCTTTGAAAAAGAGTCATCCCCCAGTTGTGTGAGATAACGAGACACAGAGACAGACGGGTAACGGCGATGGCGACACCTGTGTCTATACAATCACACGTAGCATTTAGCCAATGAATAGTATGCTTTAAATGGCTATGGAAGACATTGCCAGGCATTCCATATGTTAAGAGTGGGTGTACGTGTTAATGAGCACAGGGTAACATGGAATGACACAACAGGTCCATTCAAAGAAACATTTCTCGATGCAGCGGCATATACTATCTTTAAGTGGCCAAGGTGATTTCACATGCCACTGCTAAGGTGCAAGTATGACCAAATAAGCAAATTGTAAGTACAACCAAATCCTAACCAACATTCCCATCCATCTGTGATTTGCACGAGCTGTCAGTTAGCACTGACGTTCATTAAACTAAACATCAAGTAATACCACACTTAACCCCAGGGAAAACACATGGTTGGGCAGTGTGTAGAGAAAGGCATTACAGTGAGTGCCAGAATAATATCTGAACCTCCCATTTTCTCTCGTCAGGACTGACCTTGTGTAAACACCGGAGGAACAAGTAATGCTCCTCAGATGTGATCTAATTGCAGTGTGTGGCTGTGCGTGTATGTGTGTTCCCTGTTTAGCAAGTGGTGGGTTGTGCACCGACAGGCAGTAATGTGTACAAACCAGTACAGAGGTGATGAGGGTCAGCACTGCAATGCACACACCATACGGATGGGCAATTCTTAATGTCTTTGATGATGTTGTGTATTTTATTTTTTCTGAAATTGCTTTGCAAAAGTATTTTTCAATCAAAATATCAATTTACACGAAGCATCTGTTAGATTTGCAGAGGTCAGTACAAATATTCTTCCATTAAGCAATATAAAGCATTTTAAAAATATTTAAATTTTCGTAAATGGCTGTATGGAGTAAAATAATGTCTGTAGTAAATTCAAAATATCTACTGCAATAATAATATCATTAAAAAATGTATAACTGGTCTGTTTCCACAATATTATTTGACTCTGAACAGAAATTACAACATTAAACATTTTTAACAAATAAGAAGAAATTTAAAGTGAAAGTTTGTTAGAAAGTTAAAATAAACGTTACTAATATTAAGGACTGCAACACAATGTTGTTGTCAGTCAGAACTTCTGAACTTTGAATCATCAATTGGTGTTAGTTTTCTCCTTTCTCTGAAACATTTGCTGTTCTTCGCCTGTTCCCATTTTTTCACAAGACACATCAAAACACCTCGACATTAGCCACCCTCGTTCACATGTCTTCATCTGTCTGTGCCCGCTGAGGTAACAACAGTGGAGTCCCCAGTCAAATTAGGAAAACTCAGCAAGGATGGAACAGTAAATCGAGAGTGCTTTATCCACAAACACACACTCTGTCCCACACACAAACAACACACACAAACAGCAGAGTCACAACAACCCATAGAAGCCTGTTCATGTGGTTCATTTTCCATGATGGAAAAAAAAAAGTTTTATTGCTTTAGAAGAGAAAATATATTTCTCATTTAATAAAATAAACCAGAAGACAAGGTGTGCTTGCCTATACTGAAACTGTGAAACCACAGACTAACAATCCAGTGGGTCACCAATATAGTGTGGTGTTGGTACTGCCTGTGGCAAGAAAGCTGCGTTTCCACTAAAGACTTTGGTATAGTACCTTTGGTATAGTATATAGTACCCTTGCTCAAAAGTACCTAAAACCTAGATCTGTTTGGCGCTTCCACCACAGAGAGTACTCTTAAATGTAGGCGGAGTTGTTACCGGCTGGTAATAGCGCACCAACCACGTAAAGTCAAGCAGATGATTTCATTTACTTACTTGTGCCGAGCGAATGAAGCCGCATTCAAAACATCCACTGAAAAATAAAAGTTGTAAAAGTTCATAAAATGAAAGGATGTTTTGCTGCCCTTTCATCTTTACTAGTTAACGTTAGCTGGCTGTAGACTGGAGAAAAAATAATTTAATTCACTGTGCCGATCAAAGGCTACACTGGCAGCTATACCGGCAACTTTTAAGGCGGAATGTTTTCTTGCATGTTACTCAATGCATGAGTTGACATCATGAATCAATCAACGCACCTTAAATGTCAATATGACAACTTTGACCATTCCGTTTGTTGTTATTGGCTCTCTTGCATGACATAATGTACCCTTTAGTGATGACTGGATCTTCAAGCACATTTTTTTATTTTTCAACCGGATTATGCAAACTGTTTCCTCATTTGGAGAGAGTGGTGGAGCCTCATTCCTGTGTGCTCCCATGCGTTACCCCAATAGAGGAGTAACAAAAAAAGGGGACGTATGGAGTGGTTCTGTTGGTACCATCCACAACTTTTGACAATGGAAACGCGAAAATAACCACTGTAATGTGTAACGAGCTGAACTGAACTGGACTGCTTGTTGGAAACGTGGCTTAAATATCTTAGGTACGACAGCATACCAGCCACTTTCCAGTGCATCTTTCTCACATCAAGTACCATGTAGCTTCATGAAACTCCCTCTCTCCTGAAGTGATCCAAACAGGGCCTCTCGTCCACACAAGCATAATTAATAAAACAAATACACCTCATTGAGTCACAGAGAAGCTAAACACAATTAGCTGTTTTTGTTGGATTTGCTGCACGAGATTAGTTGGATCCATAATAAGTTTACACATCGTGGTGCCAGTGAGGCTGCAATGCATTAAAACCTAAACACAAAACCAAAAGGACAAATAAATCCCTTGTAGGGTAAACAACCAAGTATGATAGATTGGACCAAACAGACTAAATATGAAACAGGGTAAACAATGCTTGAACAATGCTCTGTTCGAAGTTTTGAAATATTTTGAAATCATGTGTTTTCTATAACAGATTTGGTGTGCTGCTATAGTTGTTGTATTTGTTTTGTAAAGTGCATGCCTGCTTTGACATCAGTGGGCTGTGTCTATGTTTGGGTATCATATTATCTTTGCATACTGACTGAAGATGTTTCCCATCTGCTTGTAAAAAACTCAGATTTCTATCACACACATTTTAAAAAAGAGAAGCAAAGAAGAAACAATGAAATCAAAAACATTAAACAACTGTCTAATAATACAACTTGCTACTTAAACTTGTTCTGTTCCAGACTGGCCAGAACTTAATTTGACGAACAAGTTGGGACTAAACTAGAGTGTGCTTGAATGGACGATGGACCTGGTCCATAGGCTTGTGGATTAAAGGGAAAATCAGAGATGGTTGGATGTGTTGAGAACTGGGATGTACACTGAAGTAAAATCAGCTTTCAGACTGAACAGAGAACTCTGAATGTGTAGGGAGTGACGGAGGAGGCAACCGCAAAAGGGAAAGTAGTGGGCTGTGACCAAATGAGGCCAAGGCCAAGACGTGGGATGCTCCTCATGAGGCTCAGCAGGCACCTCGACTACTCAAAACGGAAACACACATCAAAAGATTACAAACACATTGCATGTACACATGCTCAAATCTACAATCTTATAAATTCTGCTGTTTTGTATATGACAACACTGTTTTTTGCCCAAACAGCAGTCCATTGGTCATAAAGAGAGAAAGAGATTTCTCTCTTTTACCCTTTTCAGGGTACAAAGAAGGCAATGACATAAACAATATAAAGGACAACTCTTTGGGGTTTGTGTCACAGTTTATGGCGTGTCAAAAACAGAGAAGGGAGTATTCTGTGGCTTGTATACACGAGTATCTCATAATGCAGCTCTGTGCTATAAATTTCAGCCAGAGAAAAGTTATGGACTGGGCTCATGAGTGCGTGGTTAAATGTGGCCGTATCAAATGCATGGGAATACACTCCCTACCAAGAAATGTGACACAACAGGAAATGGCTTAACAGATTTTTCTTCTGGGCTAGAGGGGCCAATAACTGTCACTTTAGTTTAGGCCCACAGTTTCTCAGCTCCCCATGTCTGGTCAGTAATTTGTAGAAGGAGACCTCTGTATTAAAATACTGTTTTGCGATATGGATAAAATCTTCCCAGACCTGGTCTGGTGCTCTGGCTGTGAACAGGTCCCCTAAGAGCCTCGCCCTGGGTCTGTGAGAGGCACCTGTGTGAGTGTGAGGGGGAGGTGAGAGGAGAATAAGATTGGGAGTATGAGGTATTCTAAGAGTCGCTTTGGGTTTTTGGTGCAAGGTAAAGGGTGGGTTAGGTTTGTGGGGTCTCACGTCCATCAGCTTTTTCTAGCTCTCTTTACTGGTTTTGGCATTTATTAGGCTTTATGCTGTGCACTTAATCTTTATTGGGATTTACACTATGAACTGACCCAGGCTGAATATCAGCCCAGGGAAACAAAATACTGTTCCCTTGCTCTTTTACCTCTTCCAACAACTCTCTCTACTGTTTATTCAGTGAAATTAATATACACATATAGGGTATGATACATTGTGAAAAATAAGAAAATTCTTCAAGAAATTGTGAAATAAAATTAATTCAACACTTCACATTTGCTACTGTATCCCAGGAAGAAAAAAAACAAACACAAACAAAAACACTTACATTCTGGTGAATGTACTATATGGAGGTCATTTAATTATCTGCATGGCTGAGGGAGGGTGCATTCGAGTACATACTGTATCATGGATTAAGGTGGAGATTTTTTTTCCCATGCTTCTTCAGCCAGATGCGGAAATTTCACAGTCTTTCTCATTTTGTTCTGTCATTGTCATTCTGCTCATGTGTAAACGTGTGAAAAGCAATGATATGAAAAAGCAAAGCGAAGGAAAAACAAACAGTGGGGATGAGAAGCAGGCGGAAGCCCGTAAAGCCTGGTGACCGGGGTCAACTCTCTCAGATACACATCACTAAGAGGAGCTATAAAAGTTCAAGAGGAGGTGTCTCTGTCGATCCAGAGAAAATAAACCCAAGCCTGACTATACAAGGACATCAGCATGGAACACACGGAGGCCCAGCCTGAGTAACAACAACAAGCAACAAGGACAAAATCTACATCCATCATTCAAGGGCAGATGCAGTACGTCTTACATGGAGGAACACAATTTGTCCATATAATTTTGCATTCACACATGTTTCCAAGCACACACACACACTTGCATGAAAACTTTCACTCACTCACCCTCACACATTGGAGAAAGGATGTTTGCACTGGGATTTCAGAGCATGAGGTATCCAGATCCTACTGCATGTTCCTGAGATCTGAGCCATAATAAGAGGTTAACCAGACATTACTTCTCTCTGGTCTACAGGGGATAGACCAGTACACACTTCATGCTACATACACCAAAACCCATACCCATACACACAGCCCAAGAAGTATACATACACATGAACATTAAAAACCATACGACCACATCCTTATAGGAAACTGCAGGGACTCCCCCATACAGCCAGCATAAATAACCAACAACACAGGCTGTTCATCATCACTTATTGGTGTATGTACATGCCGGGGGTTTGCTGGAACATGATTGGTCGGTGCATTCATCAATCTGATAGTGATCAGTCCCATATAGGGGAGATTAATCATTAGCTCTGCAGGGGCAAATGCATGGCACGGCAGATAGTGATTATTGATGGGTTAATCCCAACTCCATGGCTTTGCATTCAGGGAACAGCCTCAGGGTCTATCATGCTAAATTTTTTTTATCGCTTTCGTATTAAGGCATTCGGTTATGTTGGTAATATGCAGAGTAGTAATGCTGCAGTGGGAAAATTAGGCCCATTATGGTTAATGCAGCATATTCATATCAATATATTAGTGCAGTTACCTGAAGCAGACTAGGAATCAGCAATTTTCAACACAGTATAAGAAGGATAACACATTTCCTGGTTCAATATAACATGACAGTGTCACCGATGGAATACTAGAATCCTATCAAATCTGTTCTCTCTCTTCAACCTTCCTTTCCTTTCTCTCTCTCCCTTTCTCTCTCTCTCTTGGAAGTGATGTTTTGCAGAAGTGCTTTTAAAAGCCCCAGAGGGTAAATAGTGCTCTAAAAGTAAACAGAAATGAGCTGACCTTGCCAGAGTTTGGGCTCTTGACAGCAGAGCTGCTTTAAGACTTCAAGCAGCAAGGGTCACAACTATAAACAAATCCATTCCAATGCCAGCGATACATACACACAGAGAGAAAGCAAACAAGTTCCTGGCAAAGGAACATAATTAATGAAAACTCCAGAGAGAGAATGTGAAAGAAAAAAAAAAGAGAAGGATACAGACAGTGAAAGAAAAAATTGAAGATAAGACAGGCTGGTCTTCACATGGCTAAGGAGGAGGAGGAGGAGATGAAGCAATAACACTGCGGAACAGGGTGAAAAATTCCTCACCAGTGTATTTAAAGCCGGATGTGAGTCACTTCACCTGGCATCTGTTTTTGTTTTAGCCCAAAGGTCAAAGATCATGGCTCTTAGGTTCTGAGCAACCAGGCTCTCACCCAGCGCACCAAGAAACCTTATCAACTTTAACGTCACACAGTACTGCGAGCATCTAACGAGGGCTTAAATCTTTTTTAATACCTTCCATGGTTTTAATTGCTTTTACATCATTTTATTCAACCCCAGTCTGCACATAGAATATACAGAATGTACTCAGTCTTGTTCTGTTTCGTCATAGTGTTGGGCCAATGAGGAAATCACCAGAACCAAAATGAAGGAGTCAAGAATGAGACCTACTATTAACTCTACTCCTAATTCCACTACTGACCAGCACCCTTCTGTGCCTAGAAGTTTCCCCTCATCCCTTTAGGCTTGACCTCGACTCTTCCCCTTCTCCATCACCCACTGAGGGAGGCAGAAAGATGAGTCAGCATCTAACAGAAGGGTCATAAGGCAGAGAATGCTGCTCACAGCTCATCTTTGACCTGCAACACAATCTTGCAAGTAAGGAAAAAATGCTAACAATAATTAGATCCAAGCTCACAAAGTCAAGGAATTGCTGGAAAAGACATCATTTTCTGCAAATGATTTTCTCACTCTTGTATTCTTCATCAGAGTTAATGTGTGTCTTTTTTAATCCAAGACATACAGAAGATGTGACACAAAACTTGCTTGTAGGTAAAATATTAAAATCACATTTCAAAACAGAAGGAGAGAGCTAAGTAATCATATAACTAATATGTAAAATAATACTGCCTTGGCATGTGATTCTTGCTTGGGAATGCTACGTTTCCTTCCACATAGCACCATCCTCATTTTTAAGCAGCTGAAAAAATGCAGGAAGTGAGGTGTTTGGGTACTGTTCCAAAAGAGAGAGCATAGGTCACAAACTGAGTATGAAAGCCAAAAATGTCAGCACCTGGCAAAGTAATTGTAGAAGCACTGACAGTGACAAACAACCCTATCAAAACTTTGATGATATACTGTATTATGCTCCTGTTATACTATTGGACAATAAAATGTCATTGCACTTGTAACATTTATCAGTGTGCATACTACTTGGCATGAAGAAAACATGCACCTTCTTCATTCTCAGATGCACCTCCACCTGTGTTACAGTCCTGGGAGAATCCTCCATTTCCAGTCCTGGATGGCCTGGTTTGGGGCAGTCTACAGAGTGTGGTGTGCGTCTCCTCAGGGCAGTGTTTGTCATGTCGGAGAATCTTGTTATATACTCCATGTTCCTCAGCCCTGTGATAAGTCATCGTTATAGCTGGCCAACCTGGCAACCAAGTGATAAGGGAGCCATGTTCAATCACTACGCCAGCTAATATTTCAAATTCCATATTGTTTGCCTGCGGTACAAGTTCCCTCCCTCCAGCCCATGTACACATGCACACACAGCACACACACACATATGAAAAAAAGACACTTTCTCTATTTCTGTCTTTCTCTGTTTCCGCCACTCTCTCCCGCTCCCTGTCTTTCTATCTATTTCTCCGTCTGTCTCTCCCATGAGGGAGTGTGAGGATGAGTGGTGTCTGTAACCCCGTTAGAAAGGAGGAGGTAATGTTAACACAGTGCAGTGCCGCTGTCATGCCAGCTAGACATAATGTCCTTTTCTAAGGAGGAGGAAGAGGGATTATTCACAAGAAAGAGAAAACACCCTGCTCAAGCTCAACTTTCTAAATGTAAACACAAGCTCAGAAGTAAAAGTTATTTCATTTTTAACGACCTTAATATGGAGGAGAATTAAAACTAAACCCATGCTGAAAAATGTTTTTTCTATGTAATCATGCACATGTCATCAGTATAGAAAAGTCATTAACATTGTTAAAGGGAAAAGAAACAAAGACGGGCCTCCTTGAGTTCTCCATAAAACAGACGGAGTGAAGTAGCCTGCTTGTCTGAACTTACACTGTGAGGATATGTGAGCATGCTCACAGCCCTTGTGTAAACACTACTACACACAGGCCCTCCTCTGTTTAGTGGTCTTGAGGCTCCTCTCCAAGCAGCCTACCAACAACCACAGGCTTCAGGTGGGGTCTGACCACATCCGACGGGGGAGCGAGAGGGGCCTCGAGCATCATCCCATCAATACGGTGTCCTCTAAACTTCTTGTGAGCTCTCTCCCTCTCTCTAACTCTCATAAAAAAAAAAAAGCTGATGGGTTCGGCTTGGGAAGGCAATGGCTCCTGCGGCTGTGTTTATACAGCTTTAAGAGAAGGCAGTTTAGCAGGTGCATGGCGCTGTAAGTACAACCGCAATCCACCGCTAAGAGGATTAAAAGCTAGGATGATATCTTTCTAGTAAATAACGTTTCTCTGGAAAGAAAATACAGCAATAATGGAGCTCTTCTCATTCCCCTGGCTTCATCCTCTTTGCATTGGAAGACAAAAAGTAAGCGAGAGGGAAGGAGAGAATGAGTTTATACGGGCTGGGAAAAAAAAAAAAACAGGTGTTAAGCCTCTCCAAACTGGCCTGTGTAATGGGGTTCTGTTTGGAGGGTGTGGAGCCAGCGGATAAACCAGCATACTGGTCGATATATTTTCCTCCGTCTACTCTATAATCCCAACAGCGTTACCCAAAGAGTATGCATTATAAGCATCAGAAGCGTCTCAAACATATACTAACTTCTCTCATAGAGCCCCATTCAGGGACAAGCTAAGCTCCTGCGCTATATCGCTTTCCAAACTGGCAGGGATAGGATACTCATAGCTAAGTAAATGGAGATGAATCATTGAGGGCTGAATTTCCATCATCTGAATGGGCCCTAGAATCACCACAGGAGCTTCCCTATCCTGACAAGTGTTACCAGAGCCAGAAAATGCCATTATTTATCCCTATTTCAGCTGCTGCTGCTTCAAGTTGTGTTGTGTTACAGCCGTTCAGCTATAGGAAAGTGATCTCAGACTTAGTGGTCAATTGAGAGGTTATCTGCCTCTCACAGCAGGGCTGAGGCAACTCATATCATAACAGCAGAACACCTGGCCCAAGTCTAACGTGTATCCAGCCTTGCCAGTGATCCGCCTTAGATCTCTGTCCCTTTTGTCCCTCTTCACTTTTAATTTCTCAATTCCTCCAGGGCAGCCCTCCGTGACTACCTGGGGGTCCCTCTTCCACTGCCCACTCACAAAAAGAGAAGTACTGGATGTTTACACCTGCTAGGCCCCACTCAAAGCCTAGGGGTGGAGTTATTGACCTGCCCACTCTCTCCTCCCCGCTCCTCCCTCTCCTAAAGGAAACAATCAGCCTGTTACGAAGGCATCAATGGCTCTCCCAGCTGGAGATTCCCTTTGGTTATTGAGTGTGGATAGGACGCTACTGCGAGTGTGTGTGTGTGTGCATGTGCACAACCAGTGTTGTGATGAGCACTGTTCAAAACACACTCCAAGACCCAAGTGGATGGGTGGGGCAGTGGACTCTTTTCCACCTCATATCACACAATGCAGCCAATTCTGTTGCCTGCTGAAGTGGAGAGAGAAGGAGGGTAAAGTCCTGGCCTTGAGTGGGTATGAACCCCTAGATCAGTGACCTGGTGGGACAATAGGCCCTCTCACAAGCAGACCCCTTCACTAACCCTCCAACACGACTAAGTTAATCCCCTGAGCCGACAGTCTTACCATTAATACTGAAGCACTGAGTTAGCCTAATTGCATACAAAAAAAAAGGCATGTTTCAAGTAGCAGCCAACCAGTAGCGGAGCAACACTTAAGGACAATGTTGTTACTGCGGTGATTTGTAATTGCAAAGTTACTCTATGGAGAAGTTCCTCATGGGAAAAACATGCAAACCCTTTTTAAACATGAGCTGTTGCTGTCCAATATGAAAGTGCACCAGGTGTAAATTGACCTAGGGGTGTACAGGTCTACGGCTAATGTCTGAAATCCTGGTATGGCGTGGCATTTGCAGCATTGTAATGGCAAAACAACATCAATTTACTGCATAGATTACAGATTATTATATTATATATAATATTATGTATTATAAGATTTCTGAGTTGAAAATTAATTTCCAATCTATAGAAATTAATATTTAGTTGCCAGCTAGAGAGCAGGGATTTTAGTTTGGGTACCTGTGCCACTATAGGCTCATACATAGTAACACATGAACACACTATATGGGACAATATTTTCCTTAGAAATTTGGCTGCAGTGCTTTATCACGAATACAGAAACAGTATTCACAGAAAGAGAAAAGTAAGGGGAAAAACATTACAGTTAGAAAAGCAATAATCTTATCAAATCCATGGAGGGCCATTATGAGGCGTCAGAACCTCTGCCAGCAGGGATATAGTTCGTACCAAGAGATCAGAACTCTTCTTCTCTAGCCAAAGGGAAATATTCAAAACAGTGCTACTGGGCTTTTTTCAATTTTAAAGAGGCCTAAAATTACTGCAGAAATGTCCTGAAACCCAAGTGTGGTCTGAACTTACTCTGCAAGGAAATGATCACAATGAAAAATAGAACTTTTGATGCTAGCACCTCCTCATTCCAAAAACAACTGTGTCACATTCCTACAATGTTTTTTTCCCCCCCTCACATCAGCTACCACTTCAGACTGTCAACGAAATAATATTGAAACGGAAAGGAAGGGAAACTATCAAGAATGGAGGCATGCTATTAGACTGACAGTTACTTTTTCTCTGTAGTTTCATGTTAACACATGAAGATCTTTCACACTTTTGAGAAAGCAGAACTGTACATTTATTTCCTTTAAGATTATTTTATTCAAAATAGTACACTTGTATTTCTTCTTCACAAAGTACAAATTAAAACACCGTCCCAAATGATTGGATGGTCTGAATTTTGATGAACTGGCATGACTCTTAGCTCATATTTGACTGGACAGAGCTTTTAAAAACCTTAAACATAAATTCAAAGGTCACCAGCAAGTGCAAAACTTTGCCCATCCTTGTTAACATTTATCAATTATTCCTCCACATGGAGGTTAGTGCTTATTTCAGATCAGGCTTGTGAAACGGCACAACAAAGTGCACCCTTTTCTTCCCCTCTCCTGCACCCTCTTAGCCCTTCTCCCTCCTTCTCCTTTACCTTCCAGACTGACACCGTGCAGCTCTTTTATCCCAAAGGTTTCAAAGGTTCTCTTCTCCCTGAATACAAAACACTACTGCCTCTTGAACTTTTGATGGTGGCTGAAAAGCAAAAGAAAGTCAGAAACACCTCTCTATAAAGACATCACAGGCAGGGTTCAGGTGTAGTTCACCTGAACTCCATCCATATTCAAAGCCTATTGCTTCTTCTCTTTCTCCCTCTAGCAAGCTTTTTCTGTCTATCTGTTGCTACTGAGGACAGAAAGCCCTTTTCAAAGGTAGAACTCATAAACACACGACAGAGCTGTACAAGGTCCTGGCTGCCTGGAAGACGGGTAGTAAAGCAGGCTTACACTGGACAAGCTAGCCAAAGGCCCGAAGGCTCTGCAGCCCTGGTGAAATCAAATTAATCAGCACCATGTCTCCTTTCGTTCTTAACTACTGATCTAAGTGGACAGGAGATAAAAGTAACATGGATGGACTCTATGGATGGTGTCTTTCCATTCGTCAGTGCTTATGAGGCTGAGAGGCAAAGGCTACAAGGAAAGGATAGTGTTCAAGGGTCTTAGGATAAGACATTGATTACTGTTTCCCACGTACTTTAATCAGCCCGTACTGACACTCTACCACTGCCAGAGAAGGACACCCCATTGTCTTGGAGATAGAAAACACAGAGTTTAGGGGGTCCATATGCCACACTAATTGTTTATTGACTGTTCACAGCAAGGAGGAAGATAATTAGGGTCATTAACTAGTGTAACTAAGCAGACACAAGTTGTCAATTCCAGATCCCACCAGGCTCGTTCACTCTATTGTAACAAGCTGTGTAGGATAACCGGTGCCTTTCCATGGGAAAACAGCTGGAGAAAGCATGGAAACACTTCTTCTCTGTTTTTATTATTCCTCCGCCTCCTCTGCTCTTCCTCCTCCTCTTCATTCCGTTTTTGTTTATTTTTCCTCCTACGGAGTGGGTCATATACATCCCCTCGTCGGCCATCACGCAAAACATACTCACACACATGCAAAATTAAGTTCCGTGTGAAATGTGAGAGAGATGACACAAAAGACATACTGCATACACGCTGGTATGGGGATATGGTTCCAGGGGGTTAAATAATACAACTTAAATGCTAAAGGCTGATGTGATTTGCCTGTAAGTGAGGGCTGCAATCACACCTCTACACAATAAAACAGACGCACTCTTAAACTTCAAATGTCCTTCCTCGCCCCCTCTCGTTCTCAATGCAACTCTCTCTGCAGTTTATGTAACAATATGTAAATGTTCTGCAAAGGAGATTCCTGTGAATTTGGAGGGAAGAGGAAACTTCATCACCACATCAGCCTTGGATAAACACGTTCTCTTCTTAGTTTTATGTTGTCTCTTGGAATCCCAGCACAGGCTGCTCTGATGCCTTGATAACCTTGAGTCATTTGGAGGTCAAGGCAGTCATAAAATATCTTAAAAGCAACAGCGTCCAATGTTGTGTTTTAACAGTACCTCACCCTCCCTCTCTTGTGCTCTAGATCGTTATTTTTACAATTTTAAAGTCGGGGTGAGAAGTAAGAGCTTATCAAATAATGTTGACACAAGTTCTGGCTTAACAAATGTGTTAAAATGTCACTGTATCCCCTAAATAAGTTGCAAAACAAAAAGTGAAAGCTGCCTAATTTTTACCGTGGGAAATTTTTAAAGCAAGCTCTTGTGCCATTTGCAAGTAGCTTGATGAGGGATGATGCAGATCAAACACATCAACATGGAAAGTGGTCTTCCAGGTTCATCACTTTTTCACCTCGCCTTGTCTGTCTCTCATACACAGTGACAAGAACTTCCACTTCAAAGATCATGAAAAATAGTCCTAGAGGCATACTTTTTAATAAAACACAGAGTATGTTTGGATTTTCACTGGTGGAATTTGTATTAAGCGGGTGTCGAGGAGGTGCTGAAAGGGTCCAAGGGAGACGGGCCTTTGCGAGGACGCCTGTGGGGTCCTGAGGCTCCAGCGCATGTGGGCAAAACCATCAGTTACTCCCAGATGTTATCAGGTCACTCCAGCAGCTATGCCTGGACTCCCCAGGGACACACAAACACACAGCTGGGGAAGGCATTAGGGCACAAAATATGAACCACAACCAGAAGGCTACAGGGGATTTTCTCCTGTGTGTCAAGTGTGTGCTAGTGAGACTAAATATGTGGGTGAGTGAGAGAGCATGAGCAGTGAATAGTGGTGTGTTTGTGTGTAGGTATGTATATGTGCTCCTCCATGCACTCCTCTGTAAATTTTCTTTGTATACATGTTCAGCCTGCTTTATTCTGTCGTATGAAACATTAGTAAAAAGGAAACAGTTCCGGGAAGCGCAGAAGAAAAAGAATCGAGGAAGGGGATCTGGAACTGCAAGGATAGGACTTTTAACTTCTGCGACACAACACAGAGACGTTCGACAAAAAAAAATACTGCAGCTACTCGCTGTAACCCTCATACCTTCCTCCACGGGTTGGGGAGCAGTGAGACTCTTGAATTTGCATAACAGCAAAGGGCAATCAATGGAAGAGGGGCCCTTTGTTAGGAACTGTCAACGGAGGCAGGGGCCGCAAGCCTGGAGCTCCCGTGTCAAAAGTGCTTATTTGGGGTGCCACTCGGACATGACAGGGCCCCAAGGACAGGGGCGAGGGGTTAAACTGCTAACAACATTAAATGTCACCCCGGCCCTGCTTTAAAATGAAAGACATGCAAAGTGGCTTACATCAAGCACTGTCACCAAGGTTATGCGATATATTACACTTCTTCACTCAACTCCCCCCAAAACTTCTGCATTTATTTCCCTTTTACAATAATGCACATCCAGTGCATTTGCATTCAAACTGGTCAATTTTTCATAAAATGTTTTTTACTGAATAAAATTAACAATTTTTAACAGAACATGCTGATTTCATGATATTTTGGTCATGACATACAATTAGAGAAGCCTGTATTAAACTCATATATGTCATAGACAGGGTGTAGATTAAACCAGACTTGTGTATCAGCGAGGCAGCTGACAAAATGTTGATGTTTACTAACAGTGTGTCTCCCTGTTCTCTGTTTCTTCCCTTTCCAAATTCTTAAATAATGCCGCTCATTCAAAGTTGCCTTTTTCATCCATTATGGATCAATACCATATTTGATTTTGTTTGTTCTGTGCCAAGTGTCAATGTGCACAAGTCAAAGGGAAGCAGCCCTTTGTTTCATCCCGTTAATAAACACTAAAGCATTTAATATTTCATCTCCTCTACCGATGGGCCTCTGAGACGTCACTGTGTTCAACACCCGGTGTCTGCGAAAACTCCTCGCACTCACTCACTCTCTCTCTCTCTCTCTTTCTGTCTCTCCCTCTCCCCTTTCTGTCTTTTGGGTTTGTTTGCAACTCAGACGTCTGCGCAGGACTGTGTTCTGTAACTTATTTAACAAGGGTTCATTCTCTTGAAAGCAGTTCTACCCGCAGGACCAACCGAGGCTTTGACTCGACTTTGTGTACGTCTATTAATAAATTAACTATTCTGTCACAATCTGAAGGAAAGATTCAATTATTCACAAATTGCGATGCATAATTCCATCAACCATGTTTTAAGCAGGGCTATGAATAATTTTTGCCATTTTACTTTGGATAATTAAAGCAGTAAATCTCTTTGTGAGGCATGTAACGGCCTTTACTGGCTCTATGGTTCATGTTACAATGAAAAAGAAAACAATACACATTTTCTGTTATGGTGAAGCCAGCATTAATCAACAGCTTCAGGTATGAATATGCATGCAGCGGTTTAGTTAACATCTCTTATCGGAATATAAATCACTCATTTATTGGCAATCTTTCAGCTGTGGAGGACGGGAACGGGCGGGCAAGAATACGGGGTGAAGGAAAGAAACAGAAACATATTGAAAGGGTGAGGATTGAAGAGAGATGTTGAAGAGGGTGGGTGTGAGAGAGTTGGAAAGACAAAGGATGTTAAGTTTGTGTGTGTGTCTGTGTGTGTGTGTGTGTGTGTGTGTGCGTGTTAGATAGAGATACGGATAGGGAGATCAGTTTACCACAGCAAGTGTGTCCTCTGGCTCTTTTTCACTCGATTTGGGGATACCGCATTAATTTGGGGAAACATGTATCTCTCTCTCTCTGCCTCTCTCTTTCTCACACCCTCTTCATTCGCTCCCTCCAGATGAAGACTCAGTGTGCTCACAGCTCCTCTGCCATATGTCTCAGCTGAGACAAAAGTGCCTCTTAGGGTTTTTCTCACAGTATTTTTCTCCAGTCACACGGTTTGCTCCTGGTCGCTGCACTAACCCAATTAACAGGAAGCCCATGGCTCCCCCAGGTCAGATAAAGACACCCCCCTCCTCTCCTCTCACACACACAGACACACACACACAGCCACACAAACCCCCTCACAGTGCTCTCTGCTGCCCCTGCTGACCTCTCTGAAGCTTACAAAGATAACAGCTGCTCACCATCCACTTACATTGATATGACCAGTGACAACAATGGTCTCAGTAAAACAATAGTAAACAATAACTGGGTGATAAAGGTATGTTGAAGCACACATTGTGACCTGCCTGGTAAAAACAAAGAAGCAAATCCATCTCACAGAGAGGTCTGAATGGCTTTTATGACTTAGGTCTGCTTATGTAACTCAACAGAAATTCTTCAAAATTAAAAATACAACATATAATTCAAGACATTTCGCTAAATATTAGATTCTACTTAAAGGAGACTTTTGACAAGTGTCCAGAAATCGTTGCCATGAGCTTGAAAGGGGAAAAAAAGCCCTTACACATTTTTTTTGTTTTTTTTACATAGGTCAGGTATAATCATGGCCCCCTAGTGTCCTTAAAGTCAAACAGCCAGGCAATGTGTGACCAATACATCCTGGTGGGGCCACTGACCACGAGAGATAGAGAGAGAGAGAGAGAGAGAGAGAGAGAGAGAGAGAGAGAGAGAGAGAGAGAGCAGAGGCCGAGAAAACAGGATGACTTCTAAGGCCACAAACACATCAATCAACCTACTGCCCATCCTCCCTCCTTCTCTCCCTCTACCACTCTCCCTCTCTGGTCCTCTATCTCTCTCTGTCACACACACATTCACATACAGACACACACACACACACACACACACACACACACACACACACACACACACGCACACACACACTTCCACCCCGGCTGTCTCAATTAACCCATGGTTAATCTTGGACCTCCCGTAGCAACTTCTAAAAGGGATCCGGGTAGAACGGGAGATGGTATCTGCCAGGAAGATTACAGTGCGACAGGCAGATCAAAGAGGGCCGGACTTTGGGCCCCAGCGATTAGCAGTAATTAAATAAAGTATGTCTGTTTAAACTTCATTAGCAGTTGGGCGTTTGCTCCACCAGAGTGGGCACAACTCAACCGTCCTTAATTAAAAGATAATCCACAGGATCGCCCCCTAATCTCCTTCCAAAATATGCTCTCCTCTCCCCCCATGACGGAGGTTTTCAGTCCGCTGCTACTACAGAACAAGCCGGTGGGTGGAGGTGAGCACTAAAGCCGCCAACAGTCTGAATAGCAGCCAGGCAAGTGGGTTGCTCCTCTCTCCCCTCTCCCAACCCCCCGACCTGGAGAGGAGTAGAGAGGAAAAAACCTGCCCCCGATAACATCAATTTAGCATGCTATTATCTCCAATGGTGGAAAACTACACTCCGGCAAAGTCTGACATAAATCTTGGAGAGCTGGGGGGACATTGAATATGCATGAGCTGAAACAGATATGACACTGCTGGCACATTAATATTCTTGTCACTGGAGGTTTTCAAACTTTCAAGTCGATGACTTGAGCGAATCCAGTCTGGAGTTTCCATAAAACAGGGCAAAAGAATATTATACATAATTAAAGACCTACAAGCTTCTGAACTCTGAGGGCGAAAAAAAAGAGAGAAAGAGAAAAAGAGAAATGTGTTGCTGTAGATTCCATAGAATTTAGATGAATCCACAGTTTGAATAAGGGTGAGGGGATACGACTGTTTGGATCAAATAAACTCTCTATCAGTGTCAGTTTCTTGATATTCAGGGCCAGGGAGCACATGCTCGACACTTAACTATTTCGTAAAAATAATTTGAGCGTGGGAGAGCTCAATATGCCGCCACATGAGAGAAAGAAAGACAAGCTATTTAAAAAACTGGGCACACATACAGTTTAGTTGTCAAAGTCACTCAGTCACATGCCAGTAAAGGGAGCGAGGAGGACTGATGGTTAGATTGTAGCTTTGTTCTGCAAATGAACGGATATTGATCCTTAAGTTGTGATAATTACATGGTCATGGCTCTCGGGCTAGAAATCTCCAAAGCCCTTATTTACGTCACTCACAAAATGCAAATTAACAGTTGGACCTTCCATGGCCCAGTTTTTCCTCTCTGCGTTTGGTTTCCCTTGCCCACTGCTAAGTACCCATGTCATATGCCCTTTCCATCAAACTCACCCTCACTCTGTAATCAAGGGTCATCTTGGAATCATTTCATTTCTTAATCTTGCATTTGGGGGGATTAGTTGTTCCCGTGCTCTGTTTATATTTATGTCTGTAAATTGTTGGGCCCCGAGCAATCCAAAACAAACCGGCCACCCTGCATTTCCCCTAGTTGCTCTTTCGCAAACTGTTTACTCACCCCGTCACCCTCCTATTCCCCCCCAAACCCCTTCACAACACCACATATAAAACACAAACACACACACATGCACGAATGCGTACACAAACCAGCTGCCCCTGAGCCCTGGTTGTCCCGGATTACCTTCAGTTCACTTAAGGGAAGACACACAATGTGACCCATCTCCACCAAAACGCCTTATTAAACTCAGATGTGCGACCGCTTTCGAAACAACATGCTCTTATCCTCTTTCGCTCTGGTTGAACCACGGGGTAAAAAAAGGGATCGACTCAAACACTACGGTATCTTCAGACTGATCAGACATGCTTTGGGGTTTGACCCGAGCTGTGCGAACGCTGAGCTTTCCAACAGGAGGATGAAGAGATGGATAGAGAGATAGATGGCCCACTGATCCTGCTCTGGTTTGCTGACCGAGGAAAGGGCCGCAGGGCCTGGTGGCGCAGCAGTGATCCAGGCCACAGTCTGTCTGGCCTGCTAGACAGTCAGAATGAGATGAGACTGAACAACAAGCACAAACACCACAAGCACTGTCTATGGAAAGCATGTAATATACAGCAGAGATCATACATTGTCGAGTATATTTATAAACTGTAGAGTATATTTACGCATGAATTAGGCTCCAGCTCAGGGCAGATTTAACATACACAAAGCGACAGTGTGACAGGGCGGTGTGGTTATGTTGGTCATGGTGCAGGGTTGTCTGAGGATCTGTCAGAGACAGTCACAGAAGAAAATGTTAAGACTGACGCAGAGTCGACGCACTTCGAGAAAAAAAAAAACGTCAGCTATTTTCACCGTAAATACCATATTCAGTGTTGATACACATTCTGCATCACACTGTATACTGGCTACCTGATCCATCAAATCATGAGGCCCCTTTACATGTATAAACTGCCATCTGGTTCATCATGTTATGTGAAATTGACTCTAAACCAATGACCTGTCATGCTAAAAGCAAACACACAAATAGGGGGCACATAAATTATGTGAATTATACAATATGCATATTGCATAAATACAATGCGCAGTAGTATATGCACACTAACACATTAGTTTAAAAGGTGGTAGTCAATCACAGTACATGCTGCAGTACAGCAATACAGAACGAATATAATGGATAAGCCTGTGATGTACAATTGAAATACAATACACCACTTTCAATTGAGTTACAAAAGAAACTCACCTCTCTTTGTGCTATTAAACAATAAATAACCTACCGCTTCACAGACATAAACCCTTAAACACGCTGATGCTGCAATCACAGCCGACAGAGCCTCACTTGAATTCCATTTGTCATGTTTACTTCTTCAAGGAAACAATATGGTGACCTCTTCATCCCACAACACTGTTGCAACAGCAGCAACTATAGGGATGAGGTTACCATGGTCACTGCAGGAGTAGTGGCAACAGCATGAGTAGAAATAGTAGAAAAAGGAGAAGGGAGTGTGAGAGAGCGCACATGGGAGAAAGAGAGAGAGAGATTACATCGGCAGCATTGTTAACAGACATATTTCATAAATTGATCCAGCTCCCATAACAAAGTTGGGAGCAGACACATAGCCTGACCTTCACCATCTCTTAAGCAGACCAACAATAAATAAATAAAACCTTGCTTCTTTGACAGCCGCTATCCGTAAGCCTGAGCCAGCAACAGCCAGGCCAGACCCCCCTCTACTACTCTTCTTTCGCTTCCTCCCATCACCTCACCTCTCTTCATCGTTTGTGTGGAGTATCTGTGCACCTTCGGGTTATTCATCATTCGCCGTAATATATCCCTTCTCTGCTCTCTTTCTCTCCCCCTCTACCTTTCTCCCTCCAACAAATTCATTTTGCCCTTGACAGAGCCCAGCCTGTGTTGTGACAGTGGACACCCCGTGTGTAGCCGCTGCTATGACACTGGGCGACAGGCATTTAAAGCCTGCCCGTTCCCAACTGGATGGAGTTTTAGATAGAGGACCCAGTCCGGTAGAGAGGGAGGGAAAGAAGAGTAGGGAGAGTAGTGAAGAGGGGAGGGAGGGGAGTCAAGAGGTGTGCAAGGACAGCTCAGCCTTGTCACACCATTACAACCGGCTGTGGCTATATCGCCGTCTCCCTCCTGAAGGTGTTTTTCAGCTCCAGCTGATAAAAAGCCCCTGGGCAAGGTGCTTAGGTCAGGTCTTTAAACACAAGGGGAAATCTATCCCGCCTCTCGGGCTCTTCCTGGCCGATGTCACCGCTCTCATTTCCCCACTCGTTGCCTTAATTTGGCGGCAAGGCCAGATCCTGTTGGTGTCAGCGAGCTTGGTGAATGGGCAAATGTCACGGAGTCACAATGGCACAGGGAATTGTCAAGCACCTTGTATCGTACATGGCAGCTGCACAGGAAGATAATAGATTAATTTCATGACTGTCTGAGCCCTACAGGACAATATTGCCTTTTCTTTCATCCATTCCATTCTCGCCGGATTGTCGTCTCACACTGATACACACATTTACCGTACATACTGTAAACACATTTTCCTGTCGATACACACATACCCACATGCTCACCTTCTTTTCTTTCTGAATTTATTTAGCGATACGCATTTCTCACTTTTTTACACAGAGGAGGTTAGAAGGTGCTGGAGGAAGAGAAAGCCAAGGAGAGCAGAAGAAGGAAATTCCAAAGATGTGTGTATGAGGTTTCGAAATAGTCCATCTCTACTTGGACTAGTGCTGGGATCTCCAGCTAAACACATCAAGCAATTTTCACCATTATTACCCAGCACTTTGGCAAGGAGACCTGTCTGTCCTTCTCACAATTACAGCCCACAACAAGTTCACCTGCAGAGAATGAAGCCATATGAAAAGATATAGCTCAACTGGGAGAAATGCCGAAGAGGGTAGTCGGGTTAAAGAGCAGACCGTCTCTCTATGCCCCTCTAGCTCACACAGAAATGCGTCTTCTGGTCAAAGATGTATGAGATGATGGACTGGTAGGCAATCGCCTGTGCTTTATATGAGCATATGCTGCCAACAAGAATTACTAGAGCAGAGCAGATCTTCTCTGGTATGTGTGCATGTTCAGAGTAGACAGCAATTAGGCAGACTGACAGCCCCACTGCAATACAATCCATGCATTTACAAAGACATGTGAGGAGAATGAGAATGCATACTTGGTACATTTCACGCAAATGTGATCCAGTCTGCAGAAACGTGGATGCATAATTTGAATGAATTCACATGTTTTCTTTTGACAAAGAAAAATAACACAGCGTCTCTTGCCCGGTTTGAACAGCCTCATTTGACCTCAGTAAGGCTGGAACCAGCCCATTGTGCGTGTTGTTGTGGAAGTGCATGTAAAAGTGGCGTCTGCTGTCATCTTTTATGCATCTCTCTGGGTTGCTATGACGCTGCCCAGCCTCAATGAAGAACATCAGTGTGTTGCTGGAATGATGCTGCCCAGCCAGGGCATTTTCGCGGGCACTGAGCTTTTGGCCTCGCTCCACAACCCGCAGCGGCACACACTCAATCTGCACTTCAATGAAATCTTTTCATGCCATTAGAAAAGAAATTAAATCTGAAGGCCCGCTTGCTACTTTTTTTTTTCCCCAACTGCATCACAAAGGAGGGCAGGAACAATGGAGGCATTGGGTTGTTGCAGCCCTCGATTGAGACGTACTGGTGAAACGCACAGCATTATTATGAGGGCATGCCGGCTGTGGTCCAATCTTCTCAGAATGATCCACATAGTTAGCATTACTGATCCTGCCGCTTCCCGATAGGAGTAAATGCCTGGAATTCCGGGCCGCCTACTAAGAGATGCCACCCTAGCCAGCAGATATTAGTATCTGTGATGTCACCATGTTGCACAAAGGGAGGCAGAGAAAGGGTGAACAAGGGAGGCACTCTGGACAGTTATTTCAGCTATCTATAGGAATCCTACACATGTCAGAGTCATACAGACATACACAAAGCTAATTAAGCTAAGCATAATTAAGTAATAAATTAACAAAAAAATAAGGAGAAGAATCTCTGCATATTTAATAGTATGAGATCCATGCACAAACATACATGCGACTGTGCTCACTACATGCACACTTTTATAGTGTAAAATTGGTACAATTGAAAAGAGGACTCTTGCTCCTTATTATGTCTTTTTGCATCTACATGAAGAAAGAACTGAATTGAATGATTATCTGAGTACATGACTATTTCACAAGAGGGGGATATTCTTAAGACCTAATTATTTAGTTTTAATATGTGTGAGAAAGGTAAATTAAGAGAGGAAAAGGAGTGACCTTGGGAGAGAGAAATAACAAAAAATAAACTTTCCCTCAACAACCATCATTCAGTAGATTAGCTCAAGCCTATTTGGCCACACTAATAGAGCTTGTCTAAGAAAGCCAGTCCTGTACCGGCCCCCATGGCAGACTTGTCTGCTGGGTGCTAGCATGGCTGCTCTGAATGCCAACTAGCTACTAGACAGCCTGCCTGCATCTGATGCTGAGAGGGCCTTCACCAGGGGCACCCTGCAACTGACAGTCAGAACCAGGAAAAATGAGCAAAACAAAAGTCTATTCAGGCCTGGGCCCATGTATAGACTTGCCCATCCCCCTCTTAAGATGCAAAAAA